>JAPMOQ010031668.1:1865776-1876715 GCA_026543055.1 Argiope trifasciata
ATAATCCAAAACAAAATAAATAAATAATCCAAAACAAAATAAATAAACAATCCAAAACAAAGAATGGAAAGAGAATCTAAAACAAAATAAATAGGCAATTACGGATTTTAGAAGTTTGTAATTAAAAATTTGAAAGAAAAAAAAGCTTTTTTGAAGGGGGGGGGGCGTGAAATTGAATTTATTTTTAGAGAAAATTCGACTCTTGCATTAACAATAAGAACTATAATAGCACTCAAATGTTTATGACTTCATTATAAATCTCTTCATTTTAGAATACATTATTCGAAAACTCAAATGAGTCCTGCATCATTAAGATCCCCCTTTTACATAAAAGAATTCAGCTCGAGAATTTCTTTTTAGAATTTCAACACATTTTCAGGGTTTGTCGCACAGAATCGATCGTTAATTTCTGGAAAAAATCTCTCTCATGACAACGCCCGCAATCATATCACATTCCAGAACTTTTATGATTCGACCGAGAATGGGACATTGACACGTTTTATTCTATATCCACCTACATTTTTTTTTCTTTTCTTCTGAATTCATCAGTGTATGAATTATTGGTGAGTTTTTTTTCTCTTGTGATGGAAACTCTGTTAAATAAAAAATAAGTCTCATCGATTCCTGGTGACAATTGCTCTTCATCCATCATCTGGTGAAATGCTAAATTTTGACGCACTAAACAGGAATAGGGTTTAATCCGAACTCCATTGCTTAGCTTTCTTTTTAAATTCGGAAACGTACAATCTGAACATTATTCAATGATTTCCAAGATAATAAGTATCTAATTTTGGAAATATTAGCATGTAAGAAAATTAAATTTGGAGTTAGTTCTTCATACAGAATAAGCTTTATTAAGATGAATTTTAACAAATGAACAACAATTTTGAAGTGAACTTTTCAGAGTCTCATCAGATATTTCTAAGAATGCGTGTTGTTTAATCTAAATTATAAAAAATAGGTTAATTAAAATAAATAAATCAAAACCACACAAACGTTGATCCCCTTTTTTTTTTACTCTATTGCCGTTCGCATAAAACCATGAATCTTTTTTGTTAAAAAAAATAGTTTCAGTGCGGAGTTGAGTTGTATCAATATTATAAACTTCTTAGAACATTGAAATGATTTTAGTTTAAATATATATTTTTCAACTTACGTCTCAAGGTAATAATATGAATATTTATTAAAGTGGCGACATGTGCAGTGAGAAAAGGCACGAAAGAAAATGCTTTAATGTCACTTCAGATCCTTCGGAAGATTCTTTCAAACGATATAATCCACAGAAAACTGTATTTGCATTATGAATGTATTTATGAAGTTAAAATTGCTGTACTTCTTCAGTAATAGTTTTCAGTATTTGAAAAACTATTTAAGTCTTTGATTTTGAGTTTTGAAAGCAAGTTATTACATATCAATAGCGAAACATTGTATATCTTATCTCTTCGATATTTATTCATGAGACTTTCATTTTTAGAATTAAATAATAATATTTATGTGAAGAACGTAATAAAATGCCATAACTGACTTTATATCAAGCATAAAAAAAGAAACATTTGTGTATGTATTTGATAATTTGGTAACTAGATTATGCTATTGTATTACTGCTGAAAACTCTCATTTTGGACACTTTATTTATTAAGTTCCCTTCTCATTTCTTTTCAAAATAAATAAATCAAACGCAAATTTATTGTCTACGCATTTTGTGGTTTCAACAATTTGTTCCCTTCCTATTTTGTAGCTTCAAAAATTTGTTGCCTTCACATTTTGAGGCTCCAAAGACCTCAAGTTAAACGATTTCGTGTTCTCGCACGATGAAAACAAAAAAAAGATTGCAATACTGTCAACAAAGGCTCAAAAGTTTCCCGCTTTAAAATTATAGGTTAGTTAAAACTCAGACTATTATTCTTAGCTACAAGAATTAAGACCCATAAATGAGGACAACAGCGATAAATAATTCTTTATTAAAGCCCAGCTCAAATAAAACACCAATCAATACTGAGCAAAATTGCATCTCATAATTCCAATGATAGTACGAAATTCGACACTTTCGCTAAACAATAAATTCGTTTGTTCAAAGAAATCTTATGCCCCATCTTCATTTGTATTTTTCCTATATATATTTCAGGTCTTGCCATTAAAATACATGTTAAGAAAAATCAAATTATACAAAACTAGCAGCTCAAAATTACTTCATGATTTAGATGCAACGATGTTCTCGAAAAGGAAATAAAAATGAAAATACAAAAAAATGAAGAGAATACTAAAGAATTTTCTTAATAATTTTTTCGGTTAACTAAGAAACAGTAAAAACCTTACTATCAAAGATTAACAAGTTAACTGTTTTGACCTCTTTGGACAATGTGTATCTAAATTGTGTCTCAAACATTTGGCGATGACGACTATACCAACCCTACACAGAGTATGTGTGATATAAAATTATGTTGTTATAAAATGACTTTTATTTTTTATTTTAATAATCAAATTCCTTTACCTACTTAAGCTAACATATATTTTTTGCATACGAACGAATAGAAATAAAAAAAAAATTATTATGTATATATGCTCTTAGAAAATGGTTTTGGGGCAAAGCATGGTACAACACATATTTATTTGTTCCTTTGATTTCGATTTGGCTTCAAAATATTTTAAGCATCTTAAAATTTACGATTATGTTTGAGTTTTTAATAAAACTGTAATTCAAACTGCAAATTGTCACTACTTATTATTCCTGACGAATAAACTCGTCATCACGCAAACTGTTGTGCTATTTCCCTGATGTGCTTTTTCAGTCAAAAAAATAATTGGTTAAATACAATTAACTCATAACTCTAGAAAATATTTCTATATGTACGCTACTATTAAATACAGTCTTCCATTTTAACCACTTTAAAATTTTTTCCCTACTTAGGCTTCATTTTAATAACATTTCTTAAATCTTCATTGTAACTACCTACATAACTTTTCTGCTTCTCACTGTTTTACCGCAGGTACTGGCACAAAATATTCATGTCCTGGAAGCTTATTATTATATTTATCACTATTATTTAACTCTCAATTTGAGTATAAGTGTCCTGGTACTAAGACTCAACCAAATATTCAACAAAAAAGGTCTGGTTCAATGACGAAAATAGGCCAGGTATACTTTGATATATCATTTTCATACTTGGGGACTTCAACGTAGCGACAGTGGGAATATTTAAGTTTCAGATATTAAATTTTACATTTTTCTTCTGTTAGATTTCTTATCTTAAGATATGTTCATATCTGGAGATAAGAAATCTAATAGAAATATTCTTCAATAACTTTTCATCATTTAGATTCTTTTCTAGAACCCAAAATGGTTAAAACAAGTATGGATTTCCCTTTTCTGTGATTAAGCTGCCTTTAATCGCAGATTTAGAAGTAATGTTACCAAATAAGTATAAATGTCTTAACAAATAATGCGATTAACATTTCACGGAAACTCATTATAACGTTCTAATTAATCTGTAAATAGGTTATTAGTAAGAAGTGCGAGGAAATCAGTACCTCTAAGAATGAGAAATTATTCTTTGGAAAAAAAAAACTAATAAGTTCTAATTTCTAAAATGCTAGGACTATTGATAATTTAACACTAAAATGTAATTGTATATGTTGTAATTATATCATTAATTTCTGAATATTTTATCTCTATATTATATGCCTTAGCAAAAATTCTTGTGTAAAAACCTAGATTATTGAATGGTGCCATGTACAGACAGGATCCAAATCAACAAAGAGATATTGAATATTAACTGTTATGATAGAACGTATTCAACAAATGGTAAAAGGGAAACTAATGTTCGTTTATGGTAACGAAACCTGTAAACAAACGTTACCGGGCAAAAAAACCTCATAAGGCATCGATTCACCAATGAGAGAATTTGCATGATGTTCTACTTTCTTTCTTAACCGTAATATTACGTCTAGACAAGTTTTTTTTAAAACTAATTATTAACAAGATTTTTTTTCTTTATTTAAGAAAAAAAATTAGTAGAGCTACAAATTTAAAGGATGAAATGATATCCTTGTTTATTCTGATAATATTATTTAAAGGGGTGTGATTTTATTTGTTTTTGTTTATAGAGTTAAGAATGTATAAAGGTTAACAGTTTCGTTCATCTTACATGAAACATACAATATGTATTTAGAAATATACATGAATTTTTATAATACTTTAGACTAGTTTAATGAATAAGTAAATTCTTTAAATAGTAAATTTTTAATACATTTAAAAAATTAATAAGTTGATTCAACTTTTTTATTTTAATAATATTGTTTTCTCTTTGAATATCTATTTATTTTTTCAGCATTTTTTATTCATCAAAAATGTCGCTTTAATCTGATTATGCAGGCGATATTTTGTTGTATGATATTAATCAAAATTCAAAATAGAAATAATAAATTTAAGGGAAATGTTTATAAATTTTAAATATATTCGTTGATCTTATTCATAAGTTTTAATTGCATGTGGAAGAAAACAGAAAGAAATGTATGTTAGTACTTTGTGGGTCAATGGAGTAAATGAAATTAAAATGTATGATGTAGATAGCCATTTCCAAGCGTCTCTATTTCCTTCATTTTCATTGTAGTCACGAAATTTCTAATATTCTTTTTTTTTTTTTTTTTTTTTTACTCTTTTGAAAATGGTGACAACTACAAATTAGCCAAATACATAGAGAACGAGAAATGAGACTTTCACTTTTATAATTAAATTAATGCCCAGAGCGTAGTTCGTAATTATTTATTTGAATCATAATTATTTAATATTTATTATAATCGTGTTTAGGAATTACTTAATAATTATTGCATTATTTAATTTGCAGTAATGAAAATGAAATGGCTCGTATCATGAAATATTAGGAGAGGATTCCATAATTAGAGTATCCATGCAGCATTTGGAATATAAATTTGATTAAAAGTACCAGTTATTGATTTCATGACGAATATTTTTGCAAAATGGTGGTGAAATAAGTGCATTGTAGATTACGATTTTTAACTAATTTCTATTGAAGTGATACAGGTCATATATCAGATGAATACCCGCCTTCTGTTTATAGGATAGTATATATATAGTACCAGAACATTATTCTCTTGTGTAACTAATCTTTGTAATGTTTAATAATTCTGTAGATCAGTTGATCAACCACTTTTACCGTGGTCTTGTATGTGCGATAAATTGATTTATTACAAAAAAATGACAGATCCTGAAGATAGTCGATTACACAGTCAGCTATATTTATTTTCTAACATTTTAACAAGGAAAGAAAATAATCCGTTTTTTGAAACTTCTCTCAAATTTTACCAACCCGTAATTTGAAAGTAAATCTACTTAAACTTAAACGTTAAAAGATCATTTATAGCAGTATTCCTTTGAATTTGTTACAAGAATATGAGAACGTTCTTTTGATGGAAAAAAAAAATGTAAATACTAAATATTTGTTAAAAATTCATTGGTTGTACTGTGGCCAATGATAATCCTTTGGACTCAACCATATTTCCCGCCTATTCTGTTTCGAAGTTTTGATCATTCAATATTTCCGTATAGGTTGGGAGGGACGGAATGGCTATTTTTACATTCATACGCATAAACGCAATGAATAAAAAAACCCAGTGACTTAAAGTAATGAAATTTGGTTTCAGATCTTGTGATGTCAATCAATCAGGAACAAGGCAACCAAAATACATAATCTATATCAGGGTATTTGTTTATTCATTAACAAAAAAATTGCTTAAAACCAGCGCATGATATATATAGTAAAAAGATTGGATTCACATCAAAGATCTGTATTTTGTACGATTGTTCAACAAGGCTTTGCAAGGCATTCGAGATCTTAGCGAAGGTCCACAATTTCACAGAAGGAAAATAATTAGAAAGCATATGGTAATTTTAGAATCAAATATTATAAAGTATGCCAGAAAGTTTTGTGGAGATCGATTTTCTATTATATTTTGCACTAACCCTTAACTGGGGACGTGCGGTCTGTGAAACCTCTAGCGAAGTATTTTTGCTCACCCCTATTCTATTTTTAGCTCAAATGAATGGATTTACCCAGTAGCTTCCAGTTTCTTGACGTTCAATACACCTGCACTTTTTCAACCAATTTCAACAGATGGTTTTTACAAATAATTCAGTTATTTCTTTTAGCGATGTCACTCAGACCGCTCCTTCCAATTAGTGTCCAGCGATAACCAAGGCTAAGAAGATGACGGGAAAACTTGGGCCCGGAAATATCATTCAGTTTACTGATTTCCTCATGAAGCAATGCTCTAGGCACTTTTAAATGAAGTAGAAAGTGATTTTAGTGGGGATAATTGTGAAGAAGAGTTTTTCGTGCAATCAACTGATTCTGATATATATATATATATATATATATATATATATATATATATATATATAATGGCTAATTTTTATTCTAGTTCTTAACCTGCATGTTTAAAATTCCCTAGAAAGCCCTGCTATGAAAGTCACACAAGCAGATAAAAAAAAAGGCAAATTTTATGTATTGTCAATTTTTATTTTTTATTTTTCATATAATCGTTGAATTTCACATTATATTGGTTTCTATAAGCCTTTAAATACTGGAAAAATATGATTTGAAAAGTATTAAGCAATATGTTTTTTCAGGAATATTACTTATTGTTACATGTAATTTGAGAAGAAAGTGTATGTTCTTACGCATTTAGTTTTATCAGCGATAAAATATTTTGAAAAATTTCTGAAACATATTTATATAATAAGAAAGATGTCTGAAGAATAGATTGGCTGATTTTAAATCTAATACTTTCATTAGAAAATTTGATTCGAGTGTAAAGAAAATGCTGTCTCTGAAACCGCGACCCCGGAGTTATGCCTGAAATTTTCACCTCCCTAGTTAAGTGCTAAATAAGAATTCAGAAATAAAGAATTAAACCTTCCATTTTTTTACAATGAATTATTTACAAGAAAAAGAAATGGGTCAGTTATGACACTTTTATTTAAAACAGAACAAACAATATTCAACGATTACTTGTCTGATTATAGAGAAGGAGAAGAATGATTAGGACATTATATTTTATGTGGTATTATTTAGATTAAAAGTGTTTTTTTTTTAATTTTTGAATCTGAATGGGCTGAACAAATGAGCACTGGGTAATAATTTTTTCAGCTGCAGTAACATATTGGAACACTTAACCCTTGTTTTTAAAAAAAAAAAGCAAAACACATCGTACAGAAATCTGTTTGATTAAGGAGTTAGTTTTCACGGTATATTATTCCAATGATGTTCTTTGTTTATAAATTCAATGCGCTTTTTCTACTGTTTTTGTTTCGAAAAGTGATGCAAACGGTGAACTTTAATCTATTAGATGACTCACAAAACATCTGGGAAATAAATCGTCTGGCAGATATATTAGAAATCCTCTGTTTTTTATCGTAGAATACTTACGAAATGTGTGGTGAAGCGTATATTATGCCTAATCGAGAAAAAAAAAACGAGATTTAGCATTTATTGCAATAATTTGCAATATTCATAGTACATTTCGTATTTATTCTACGAATTATGCACTTTGAAGAGCATGGTTTTCATCAATATACATCCATTGCTAGAAGAATTTTGTTGTTAGCTAATACAAAGTTAATAATGCTGATCTTGAATTTGAAGTATACGAAAATAAATTGAAAAAGGCAAAATTCTAGAATTATTAATTTTCAACTATCATTTGATAACATTGACTAAATTAAGAAGAGATAATTTTATTGCTTAGATCGATAATCCAAATATAGTGTTGCTATCGTTATTTAGTAGTGTTTTTATCGTTAGTGTGCTTATCGTTGCTATCGTTTAGAATTTTATTCGGATGTTCAAATAAACATTAAGCCTGAAGTAATATTTTTTTCAAAGACGGTGAGCTTTGAAATTTGCAGATTAGAAATGCTTAGAAAATAGTGCCTAATAAGGTAATAACTTTCAAATTAAACATAAAGTTAATAAACAAGTAATATATACATTCACACACACACACATATATAGTATATAATTTTAATTCAATTCCTACTTATGTCAACAAAGAAATTTCTTTTAGTTAATCTTTATTAAATAATTATCAAAACAACTTTTAAGTATCAAAAAATTATTGATTTTTCCTGGAACAGAACTCGCATTCTTCACCTTCACGTTAAAGATATTGAAATCTTGGCATTTTACCGGTTTATCTAATGCCACTGATTTCAGTCTTTATTACAAGCTGCTAAAACTATTTAAATTATTAAAAATTAATTCAAATTAATTAAGGAATTCATAATTGAAAAAAATTGTATTAACATCAAGTGTCATCGACTTCAAGTTTTAAAAAATGTATTTCAACTCGAGTGGATGAATAAAAGTATGTTATAAACGATTGAAATTTTCAACAAGATATATAAATAAATATATATAGGGAGAGTGTGAACTAATAGTAGGAATGAATAAATTACAAATAAAAGCAAGCAAAAACATGTGAAGAAAAAATTTTTGATGGAAAATTAAATACATAGGAAACTATCATAGAAAATTATTATAGAAAAAAATAATTGTATTAAATCATATTATATCGCATTTACATTTTTTACTCTCAAGTATGCCTAGATTATACATTTAAAGTAACGCTATTGTCCCTGTCGTGGCCTTATATATGACATAAAGACCGAATATGAGTATGTGTATGGAATGAGACCGTGGAATGAATAAGCGTGCAGAAGTAATACGTCGTTTATGAGTGTTTCATTATTACCATATTGAAGTATGAGTTTTGAGAAAAATTAAAATACCAACGATCTATGTTCTGCTAGAAAATATATTGTATTTATGATATTTTTAATAAATTTCCAAGTATTTCTATCCATCAGTTTAAAGAAATGTTTTGTGATGCATAAAAAAGTTTGCAATTTTCTTATTTGGATTGTATTAAGAAGAAATTTTGTGGCAGAATTAAAACCTAAATTCTTAAAGCCAATTTCGTCAATTCTAATTAAAGTAAAAATGTTAATTGCAGTAGACTTTGATTTGCACTTATTTTTTAATATTCATAGAAAAAAAATATCCTTTCCGGAAAAAAACAACTTTAAAAAATTGATTCTTGAACTCCATACTTTTTTAAGGAATTCTGGATATTTAAAGGATCTTGATCCTTGGGGAATATACTAATATAATTTTTAACTTCTACAAACAAAGATAAGTGGTACATATCCAAAAAGGGCATAAAAAAGTAAAACAGTTACATCCTTATATTAAAACTAATAATAACAATTTTATTGAAGATGATAACTTTGAAAAAAGAAATATACATTTCTCTATAAATTTGTGCCTTTTCTTAACTAAACTTAGGAAAAATACTCTCTAGTTGTTTCGAAATCTTTATTGACAAATACCTTTGTTATAAAAATGATGGTCAAGTAATATACATCACTATACTTATAATAAAGCTCAATGTGTATGTGTGTGTTGGCGCTCTACAGCTTCCAAATTTGGCGCGTGTGTACCATAGGGGTCAGAAAATGCATTGCCGAACTATTTTTTCAAATTTTTAATTAGAATTTGAATGAATTAAAAATTAAACGAAATTTCTACATTTTTCCACCATAGCTTTACAAAATATTATAACACGAAATTGATTTTTACTTCATATTAAAGATAAATAAATTATCTTTTTAGTGGTACTAATACTATAATCAGCAAATTAAATTACGACGTTTAATGGATATTTATAAAAATAATTTAATCATATTTTCAACAATAAAAATAAAATTTAAACTACACACGCACGTTGCGAGTGAAAGAACAATTTTTTTTTCATTAATATGTTGTCATCAGTTTGAAAAAAAAAAACTCATTTAAAAATAAATAAACTATCACTGCAAATTAAACATATAAAAATGTAATTTTTAGCACGTGTCTGTATGAAATGAAATAAATATGAAATATGTTTTTCTAAAAAGAAAATGTCAAGAAAAGTTTTTATGACTTTTACAGTATTATTAATTAAATAAATCAGCTTTATTTAAAACAAATATGTTTTAATATATATCTTTGCTATTCAAGGCTAATTTGCAAAACTTTAATAACTGAAATGCATCTATTAAGAGGGTATGAAGGAAGTAAATAATTACATAGTATGTAACATGAGTCCGTAAATGTTTTAATAAATGAAGAATGTTTAGCTTTTATCTGGATCCTCTGCTCTCAGATTCACATTTAACAAGATTTTTTTTAGACACTAATACTTTAAATAAAACAAAAAAAGATAAACTTCGATCAAGTAAGTCAGTATCTAAAACTGACTGATTTATGAATATTTGAATATAACTATACAATAAAAGAAAATAATTTTAAAAAATTTCATCGAGCATTCCAAAGATGATTCCTAAGGTTATAAAAATTTTGATTGTTATAAATATTCAAAATTTCATAAGTCGATCAAATTTGACACCATAAGATAAAAACCTTCATTTACTTATTTGAAAGTTGAAGTGTCAGTATATATATATATATATATATATATATATATATATATATATACACAATCATAAAATTATTAAAACAATCAAAATCAATTTCTTGATTAACAAAATTAAAATGAAACCAACTAGGTCGAAATCGAAATTAAAACTCAATTCAGAATTACACTCAAAAGTTCACAAAATGAAAGGTAAATGAATAAGAACCAAATAATGAAATGTAAATGAATAAGAACCAAATAATGAAATAAATCTACAATACTAAATTCAAAGAGTTATTTAAACGAAACAGAAGTAACTACGGCAACGAAACCAAACCGGAACCGGAACTAAAAATCATTATTGATTAAACAAGTTATAAGAATTAAAAGTTTTTAAATCAATCATTGTATTTAGAGAGCGCAAATGCAGCTACAACTAAAATGCAAATGAATATAAATTAATTAA
>JAPMOQ010031668.1:1881715-1923388 GCA_026543055.1 Argiope trifasciata
GTAACTGTTTGTGGCCGTGACCAATCTGAACATGATCAAAATTTAAAGAGATTTTTGGACGTAGTGAAAAAATATAGTTTGACAATAAATCAGGATAAATGTAATTTCTCAACAAAGCGTGTAAAGTTATTAGGATATCTCATTGAAAATAAGATTATTAAACCTGATCCCGATAGGCTCGCACCACTGATGAACTTACCTATACCAAATAACATGGCAGCCCATCAAAGGACTTTAGGTATGTTCGCCCACTATTGCCGTTGAATTCCCAGATTTTCAGAGAAAATTCGACCCCTTACGAAAGGAGCATTCCCTTTTTCTGAAGAGGCTATGGAAATATTCAATTCTCTCAAAAAAGACGTAGCAGAGGCTTCGTTCTCCGCGATTGAGGACAATATACCTTTTAGAGTTGAAACTGATGCTTCAGAGTTCGCCATTGGGGCAATTCTCAGTCAAGCAGAACGTCCCATAGCCTTCTTTTCAAGAACACTTAATGCAGCTGAACAAAGGCACTTCTCAGTGGAGAAAGAGGCCTATGAAATTGTGGAGTCTTTGAGAAACTGGAGGCACTATCTGATCGGAAGACATTTTGAAGTCATCACTGATCAGAGATCAGTCAGTTTCATGTTTGACCAGCATCACTCCAGTAAAATAAAGAATGAAAAAATTATGAGATGGCGACTCAAATTGCCTAACTTTAAATTTGATATAATTTACCGTCCAGGAAAATGTAGCACAACTGCAGACACAATGTCAAGAATTACAGCTGCAATATATCCGGAGACCGGAACAAATCTTAAAGAATTGCACGATGCTTTATGTCACCTTGGCATAACTCGGATGTACCATTGGATTAGAGCTAAAAACTTACCCTTCAAATTAGATGACATCAAGGGAGTAACTAATTCTTGCTCTTGTTGCAATGAATTAAAACCGCGTTTTTACAAGAATGAAGGACATCTAATAAAAGCTACTTCAAATCTTGAAAGGTTAAACATAGACTTCAAGGGGCCTCTACCTGCGTCATCCAAGAATCGTTTCCTCTTGACAATAGTTGATGAATTATCAAGATTCTCATTTGCATTCCCTTGTACAGATATTTCTGCTTCTACTGCTATAAAAGCATTGACGAATGTGTTCTCCCTCTTCGGGACACCGGCATACATTCATTCAGATAGAGGAGCTTCGTTCATGTCTCATGAACTTAAAGCATTTCTCAACTCTCTGGGCGTTGCAACGAGTAGAACTACGGCGTACAACCCTAGAGGAAATGGACAAGTCGAGAGATACAATGGTATTATGGAAGACGGTACTTCTGGCCTTGAAATCAAAAGGTATGGAGACAGAACGATGGGAAGATGTCCTTCAGCCAGCACTTCACTCTATCAGATCACTGCTGTGCACAGCTACGAATGCTACTCCTCATGAACGCATGTTCAATCATCCCAGGAGATCTTTCAATGTCGTTCTTTGCCTACATGTTTGACCCAACCAGGTCCAGTTTCAATGAAAAATCACGTGCGGCATACCAAATATGATCCTATCGTGTAGGAAATGGAACTAATTGAAGCTAATCCAGACTATGCACATGTAAAGTTGCCTGATGGACGGGAATCAAGTATTTCTGTTAGACATTTGGCGCCAAAAAGTGATTTCACTGTAAGGCATCCCGGGCCAAACCTACATCCACCGCAAACTGACTCTGGAGAACAGTCACCAAAACGTGCGCCATGTCTTCCGAAAAACGTTAGAGTTGTTGAAGAAGAAAATCAAGATACAGCTGTACCGGAATTAAACAATTCTGGCCTTCCTACTGACGATTCTGGACAATCATTTCCGAACGCTTCTTATTCCGGTCGAAAGAGACGACCACCTGCATATCTTCGTGATTACATTACTTATTGAATTGACTTTCAATTGGGGAGGGGGAAATGTAGTAGGTCAATATATATATATATTGTTTTATAATCTTTGTATGGCAACACATATTTATGTCACTTTTGGCATCACTGTGTATTATTTAAATCAATCGGTTGCTAGCGTTGCATTTTAGTTGATTAAAGCCTAGTTTTGGTTTTCAGAATGTTTGTCTTTTATTACAAGTATATTAAAGCTACGGTACTGATCAGAAACAAATAAAGATAGAATTGTTAGATGCATAATGCTTCTAAATGTCTATCTATATAAAACGTTAACGAAGGTGGCACAAAATCGCGCTTATTACTTGTTACAGAATGGCAACAGCCAAATGTAAACAAATTAACAAATGAATTTCATAGTTGCATTGAATCCAACGCTTCGCTTAATTAATTAATAGAGCAACAAAATATTAGTAGAAATGTTCAAGACATTTTTTCACTTGTCATCAAAAAGTATATTAATTCAAAGCAAGTCAGAATATATAAAAAAAGTGCGAATATAGATTTAACCGTTGCCAGATAAGTAATCGTTATGACATGTTTTATGGAAATACTTTTTCACTTCTTCGAAAACAATTATCTCGCAAAAATAATAATTGCATTATCTCAAGACACGAGCAATTAGCTTTTTTAATGACATTGATTTCATTTTCGTTTCAATTTTCCTTTTATTTTAATAATGTTTTAATTTATTTCATAGACATTATATAAAAATCTCTTGGGAAATGTTACGATGGTTTTCAAATTCAATCTTCAAAACATTAAACATTGTGTTTTTATAAATCTCTAAGTCTGTAGTACGATTTTCAGTTTTGCTTTCATTTTGTAATCTATACACTTTATAATTTGCAGTAAATTAATTGAATTAAATTCATGTTCTTCAATCGTATTGCATAACAAAAGTAAAATGTTTTTTATTGTATTTCATATAAGAATATTCAGCAGCATAAAAAGTCAATAATTTTCGAGAATAGACTGTTCACCAAAGATGGCTAGTTATATTATAAAGTTTCGTGCCTATGAAATTTTTTTTCTTTTCTGTGGTTAAAGATGGTTTGAATAAAATCGAGGCCTTGAACAAAGTTGATTTACAGAGCCATGAAATATATTTTGTACAACAAATTAATAATTTATTTTTCACCATTTATTATATTGCATAAATTTATGTTATAAAGGCTCAAGAAATATGTGAAAAATAATTAAATTAGTTTTGAAAAGTTGCCATTTGAGTTATAAAACTATTATTAATATTTTAAAAAAACAAAACAAAAATTATTGCTTTATAATTGAAAATCTATGCCTGTGCATGCTATACATACAGCAAATTAACTAAGACATCTGTCGGATTTCGTTTATGCTTTTCTATGTATTTTCGTATTTACGTTTTTTCTACTTTTTTACTCCAAGATATTGGAGCTAAACGGAAATTCTGTTTATTTATAAGCGATAAAAAATTATGTGAATATAGTTTTCTTTTCCATCATTGGTGAGAATAAATGATAAAAGACGGAAATACAATTTGGTAACTACTTTTGATAAATTAACATATGGAAAAATTGTAAAACAGCTTTGAATGTAAATTCGTACAAAACTGCAATAATGGTGCACGATATTATTGACGTAACAAGGACATTAATTTCTCTTTTCTTTCTATACGAAAATGATTTTCATGAAAAAAAGAATAATCAAAATATTTATATGTACAGCTAAGGTTCTCATAAATTTCAGAAGAGTAAAAATAGATTTAATAAATGTCTATCTATTATCCATATTAATTTTCAAATTATTTACATTTTAAATCATTTCTTGAAATTCATATTCAGAATAGAGGAATAAAATTCCTAAAAATTTTATACAAAAATAATATCTCATTATACATGAGAAAAACATCAAGATTTTTAATTAACTGATAACTTAAAAGTTGTTTCATTTATTTATGATTTTAGTCTATCAATTTGACACTAGATGGCAACACTGCATACATGAATACTTGATCTTCAATATTCATGCGAATTCTTGAACTTCGTTATTTACATTTTATACTAGAAAAATAACTTCATAATTTTGTTCAAATTAATAAAAAAATATTTCTATCTTAAATTGTTGGAATACAAGAGGCATGATGAAATGTTAAATAACCTTAATTACCCTGAGATAGGAATAAAATCTCGAAAAAATATGTTCTTAAGATTTACAAGTAGATATATTATTAATCAAAATTAAAAGAAAATCGATATTTGGAAAAAAAGCGGTTTACATAAACAAGTTTGAGTGTATAAAAAGTAGTTATTTATTTTACTGAGATTTTATAAGATATTTTTTTTCGGGGGGGAGGCAGTTTTGATTTCAAATGTTGACTATGAAGAGAAAAAAGAAGGTTATTAAAAATATTTATGTTCTAATTATTTATCTACGGCATACTGTATATGATATATAAGTTTAAGAAAGAATATGATCATTCATATTTTTCAAGTAAAAATTGCCATTTATTCACGTTGTCAAAATAACAATGTAAACTCATATTTATTTCCTCTGATAGCATGAAAAAGCTGATCTTTTAATAAAAATCTAAAATGTCTAATAATTCAAATATTTTTAATAAAGAGAAAGGTATATAAAATGATGTTTTTAAAACCACATATGATTGAAAGAAAAGGACTAATGAAAAGTGTATGTAGTGTATAAAGCATGCAAAGGGTATACACTCAAGTTGAACAATCTGTACCAAAATTATTGAATCTATATTATTACTTTCTTGTATATGAAATATGAATAAAGCATTGTAATTGTCAAAAAATTCGAGCCCTCTATTTTGACGAAATTCTCTCGTTTTAGACCCCCCCTACACGGTTTTGGACAGTGGCTATTTCCGCATAGACGATAGAGGCGGTCGCCCCGTATTTTGTGGTATATAGTGGACTGAAAATCTACTTGGACGTGTATCATAGTTCTAAACCGAAGGTAAATTTATTTGTTCAAGTCTATCCTTGGATCTGATTTACAGAATTTTCACCTTTTACTTTTTCTTCGAAGAAAAGGAGTTAATTCACCAATGAAAGTGTTAATGACAAAAATGAAGCTTCACGTAAAATTATTGCGGAATCAAAACACTGCGTTTGCAAATTCTTTTCGTAAACTTTATGAATTCAGAATACTTTCGCACCGCCTCTCTCTCCAATTCCCACACATCTAGCCTGTTTGCCTGGGTTTGGATAAATAATCTTGATAATATAGACGATATCTCAAAGCTAGCAGGGGCTAAAATATATTCAAGAATGTTATGTGATTTTATGACTGCAATTGCAATTATATGTCAAATTTTGATTTCATTCTATTGGGAAAAAAGCGTCTAAAGCACAAATTTATCTGTATTAACGAATGAGCTAGAAAGTTTGGGGGAGATTACTTCCGACGAATTTTTTAAACATGAAATACTGTGGAAAACAGAACAGTTAATGTCATGTTCTCAGCGCCATCTATAAGTATATTAAAACACTAATGACGATCGGTGGCGAAAAAAATTTTATTATGCCTCTGGCGCTTATTGCCTTCACTATGCTGCTGCTTTTATCTTTTTCCAAACCACACTATGCAGAAATTTAAATTCCATATCCTTGATACATTTTTTTATCTAACTTAATTAATCTGATAATTTTAAATTCTATGATTAAAAACAGAATCTTGTAAAAGAATTTTAGAATAGAATTATTGATTAATATGCTGTCTGGTAAGGGATTTGAGAAAATTTTGATTACAGTAAAACTTTTAATATTTATGTAAGACGTTCTAAAATATATAAGACAAAAAAAAAGAAGAAATTAAAGAGTTTTTTGAAAAATGTTTTTGGTACAGTATTTTTTTATATGTTCAAGACAAAGATTTTTGTCTGTTAATACTGAAAAATAATGCAATACGGAATTTAAAATAATATGAATACTATATCAAAGAAAAATACAAAAAATTCATTAAAAAGCTATGTCTAAGCTATGCTAAGCTATGTCTTGGGACTAAATTCTAATTTACTTAGAATATATCCATTAACATTCTAAGTTCATTAAGATCATTTGTAATACTTTGATAATAAATTATCATTAAAAATATTTTCATTTTTATTCATTTTTTCGATTTTACTTTTTATGAATAAAAAAGCTTAATGAATACCCCTTAAAATTTTTTTAATCTGAATTTTTTGATGTGAGTTCTTAATAATTATTTTCAATATACTTCCACACATTTATTCTACATCATTTGATATTATTTTAAATAAAATTAAAAAAAATTGTATTTTATATTTTTGTAATTTCAAAGTATACTTAACAAGTATGATATTTCCCCGCTATTTCTGCCGCCTACATGGAGGGGTGGATGAGGTTGATCGGCGACCCTCGTATTGATGCCTCGGTGAATCTTATGAAATTATATTGCATTGGCATGTTCAGGCTCTGAGGAAACTTGTATTAAACTTCATTCATTGTTTTAATATTGGGTTAATATATTACCTCTAACTGTTAGAGAAAAGCGAACTCTTCCATGTTAAACAATTTTCAGAATGACATAGATATATATATATATTATCTTGTTTGTCATTAAATGTACAGCTAAAAGTATTATGAAGCATAAAGTTTTATATAACATCCTGGGCCTATCATATTTCATTTTTTTTTTCATATAATAGAAGCCACGGTGGCCTGGTGGTACGCTCTTGGCTTCGGAACCGAGGCCCGATTCCACCGAAGAACCGTAGTGTAAGCGGGTCGGGTGCATGTTAAATCCATGCACCGACATGGATCGATGCTGAAATCGTAATTTAATTTTTTTTTCATCCATTCCTGCAGATACCTTCTTAAACAGAGGACAGCGGTAACCTGGTATCAAGGTCTCTGCTGCGGAAACAGAGAGCTTCAGATTCCAGATCCGATCCCATTGAAGAACATGGCCGCTGTGGCATGGTGGTAGGTCTCGGCTTCGGAACAAGAGGGTTGCAGGTTCGAGGCCCGATTCCACCGAAGAACCATCGTGTAAGCGGGTCGGGTGCAGGTTGAATCCATCGTAGCCAAATGTCCTCCCGCTGGTGTGGTGTGGAAGTTTGAAGAGAGGAGGGCCAGCTCATGTGTTGTCCTCATCATCTGACCACGGTTCAAAATGACGAGGTCCGTTCCAAAATAGACGTAGCGTTGGTTCAAAAGGGGGCGTTAATATAACTAAACTAAACTTTTCATATAATAGTATTTTCTGCAAAAGTATTGAATTATAGATTTTTAATAAGCTTTTATTAATTAGGCACTTCTCTGGTATGATTCTTAAGCTATTGCTGGCAAAATGGATTTCAAAATTAGATATTCTGATATAATATACAAAAGAAAAATCGCCATTTTTCCGAAAATATCGAAAAGGGAATTTCAGAAAAAATATCACAGGCATGCCAACAAACTAATATTTTTCTCTGACAGTAAGCACGAAATCATTTTTTGTAATCGAATTTGTGTCTTCCATTTAGGAACTCTAAAAAGCATGCTTTTCTTGGAACGGTACATGCTTAAAAGTGTTTTTCCATCTCGCTCGCTCCATAAATTTCCTAAGTTCACCTAACAAAGCCCGGGTTTCGACCGCATCATTTATCAGAGATAAAAGAGGTGGCGGAGATTCTTCTTAAAATACGATAAAGACAGTGACAGCTTAAAAGGTTCGGAGAGACTAACTTTTGCCCACAGCACCACCAGTGGCAGTTCCAGGAATTACTTAGCAGAAACTCATAAAGAAGATAGTGGAGAATTCGATAAAACTTTCCTTCCCCGAAATGCATCTTCCCGCGATGCCCTGGTCATATAAACGTGTAGTTACGATAAGACATAAAAATACATGAACAGGTTATGGCAAATACAAAGATTAATCGCGCTATTATTGAAAATTTCTTGTTCAGCATTATTTCATTACTTATCTGATACAACAGCGAAATGTACCTATCGATTACATTGGTTTCGACAAGAGTGAGGTGTTTCTTCTAACTGATTATTGCAATTCTGAGTAATATCTGTAAACCACTTTAATAAACTATTGATAGAAGCAATGAGAAAATTTTCAGATTTTTTTCAAGGGGAAGGTGGACTCCATCAGGCATTTTTGCGAATTATTCACGTAGAGTTACGAAATTTTCAATGCATATGTATGGAAATATGAATACGTCAAATAAACGAATCTGATGTATAGAGACGAATAGAAACAATACGTTTTTAAAACGAATTGTGTAATCTTAAAAAAATTAAAAGGTACATAACTAAATATTTTTAAAATTTCAAAATATTCCAAGTAACGTAATTTTTAATTTTTTTCCACGTTCGCCCCCCCCCCTTTTTATCCATTATAAATTTCTATGCCGACATCCTGGCATAAGGGTAGGATCCCGTGATCTGGAAGCCCTGAGTTCGAGTCCCGGTTTGAGCATGATTTCTCTTCATTTGTGTTCTATCTGTGAGGTGTGTGAATGCCCGCCCTATAAAAAAGGGTTGTGCAAGCGAATGTGAACATGAAATTACTAGGTTGCCCTCTTGGCCCTTGTTTGCGCTACTGAAAGAACAAAAGACGCTCACCCGACTTAAATCCCTGACAGATAACTGTCTATAACAACTGCTATAAGAAACAGCAGGACAACATGAATTTATTTGCAATAAAACCATGTATCATTTTGTAATTCTTATTAAATGCTAAATTTTCAGAAGCGTTTTTATACACACTTACTAAATTTTCAGAAGAATCTTATTTTTTTCGGAACTAAAATTGACTTTTACCTATCTAAAAAAATTCGAAATCTAAAATGTATGCCCTATTTTCACATTTAACCAAAATCCTTATTACCAATTCTATATGATTTCTTCAAAAATTAAGACACCTTCTTACCTTACAAAGATATTTAAATCTAATGACATGATTATTTTGAAGAAAGTAATTAAAATAATCTTTTTTTCTGCTAGGCCTTTGAAATATTCATTTTATTGAGTAATACATCTTAAAGCTCTCTTTCACTTGAATACAAAACCTACATTTTGGTGTGGAAACGATAAAAATAAAATTTCGTATTTCTGTTGTATTTTTATTTATTTCAAAGCCATTGTCTGTCTAAATCAATTTAATTAATGCAATATTAATAAATGCATGCATAACTATGGGAATTATAACACATTATTAATTAAATTAAGAACGTTTTAGAAAGAAAATAAAACAGATTCTTTTTTTCTCTTGAGTTTAATTTTTTTTGTGCTTTATTTGAACTCAAATATAATTAGAAATAACAGAAATTAAAATAGGAAATTTGCAATAAAATTTTAATTTTATTGTAACTTTGACACAGAATGAAATTAAACTAAACATTAGAGCAGAAATGATCAGTCAGAAAAAACCATTTATTTCAGTTTTTTAAAAATGGCTTAGATCATAATTTTTAAAATAGATATACATTCGGAAGATGAACAGCAATAGAAATAGCACGTCTAAGATAAGTTCCAACTTGAATTTAAACTATAAAAATTGTCTTCTCTGAAATCCTAATCTGCCTATTCTTTCATTTAAGTCTTCCGCTTGAGATGCGTTCCACTAAAAGCAATGGAATCTATTGGTTTTCAGAAGAGGTTTTTATTGATCCAAAAGTTCCAAGAATTCACTCCGTAAAATCCTTATTTTAATGCAATGTATTACCTCGCTTTATAATGAATTTATACTGATAATTACATTTACAAATGATTTCAAAACCATTTACTGCGAATGTATCCGACTACGTTAAAAACACTGGTAAATCGAACAAATTGTCGAATTTTTTAATTGTTATTTCTTGTAGTTCAGACTTTCCTCTTTGCAAAATGGTTTATGTTTTCTAAGCAGAGGAGGCCCTGACTTATCATCCATGGTCACATATTTTTTCAAATATAATTTATCTTTAACTTCAGTTTTTTCTAAATTTAATTTTCTTAAAAATTCTCCCCCACTAACATGATATCTCAAAAGCTAACACAGGTATTTACATAAAAATTTTAGCATGTGTTCGAAATAATATGTGCAATGAAATGAACCAAAATTTTTATTGTTAATGAAATATTTTTTCATTTATAGATGTTTTTAGAAAAATTTAGTCGTGAATTTAAGGAAAATTTGCATATATACGTATATTTTTACCCATGGTTTCTTTGCATCTCAATATTTTTCTTACATTTTGGTTCATTTCATTCATCATTATATTCTATAACTTGTGTACTAAGAGAAATAGGATTGTTACATTACAATTTTGCGTAAAATTTTAACCGTTTTCGTTATATTTAATTGAAATTTACTACAAATTTTTCTATTTCTCAAAATATATTTTCCAATACTTTTTTGTATTTATATTATTTTGTATTATAATTGACAATACATCTAAAAACCATAGTTTTAAACAGCTATTAAAAATTGAAATTTTTCAAATTTTTTTCCATTGAATGTAGTCGTATACCTTAAGGAATAATAATGAAATAAAAAAGAAAGTTTTTATGGTACAAAATCATATAACTCCGGAACGAAATTCCATAAAAGGTATGACGATTTCTTGGAAGGGGCTTTTATTGATTCTAAAGCTTCCGAGAATTCACAACCGCAGAATCCTTTCATAAATACAGAATGCGCACTCGCGCTACTGTGATCATTTTTATGATCGCAGGGCATATAATTTTGTCATAACTCACAATCATTTAATCTAAATTGATCTTAAGAAATAAAAGAAATGAAAAAAAATTCATGGGAAACATATGCGGAGCATCTTTTAATAAATTTTCCATATCGGATTGAAGCAACTTCTCAGAGTCTCAGTAGATGTTAGTTTACGAATTCTTGTTTTGAGGGAGAGTATGAAAAGTAATTGTTCAACTTCCACCGACTCTTTTTCTAAAATATTTTAGAAACAGTATTAATTAACTGAAAATATTTTTATTTATTCTTAAAAATCTTTTTTTTTTTTTTTTTTTTTTTTTGGAAAACGTGCACTCTTATATTTATGGGAGAGCTTTTTCACATTCTAAAACCGTTAAACTTTAATCGAAGGAAAGTGAATTGTGTCCAAATCGTTATTTTGGAGCCCAGTGTAGGCCATCGCATTTATTATTTATTAATATACTTTTTTTGTGAACATATGAAATATTTATCAAAAAAAAGCCGAAAGATTGAATTTTGAATAATTAATCTCAAAAATGCGATAAATGAATGATTTTCATACTTTAAAAAGGAACGCACTTGGGCCCGAATCTAATAATTTTTTGAATCTTTTGAGCTGATATCTCATCAAGGAAGTATCTTACCAAAAAAATTGTCTATTAAATTCCCTCTTCACATCCTTTGAAATAAAAAAATAAAAAAAAATCGTCTGCAATTCTTTCTTCAGAAGCGACTCGATCTGCAACGAAATAACTTCAGTTCTAAGTTATAAATTAATAAAAATCAACATTGTGTATATCATTAACATAACAAGCTTATCCTTCAAAGCACTGTTTTACGTTAGCTAAAATGCATGTAAGAATGTCATCTATGAGCCTTTCTGTCGAATTCAGGTAATAAATTTATTATTTGAAAAGTTTAAACTAAAACTTTGTTAAGAAGACTTAATTAGATTTTCTGATAATTTATATTTTAGCTGACATAAAACCAGTTGAATATAGGAACGTAGGCACAGAATCGTTCCCTGTAATAAAGCGACATATCCAAATCAAAATGTATAACATTTAGTTTTTATTTAAATTCATTGCACCCAGGTTTAATTTTAAAAGAAAAAAAATGAAAAAGAGAAAGCTCTTAAGAAACAAATTAATAATATGAATGAAGTTATCTACAAGCTTGCATTCCAAAAAATCCTTTTTTGAATAGCGACAACGATTTTTTTTTTTCTAAACATCTCTCACCCAAGTTCCGAAAAATATGTCTCTCAAAGGTACAAACCACTTGATTTTCAAAGGACTTCATTGCTTCTGACATTTCAGATAATCTGTCCCCGAGATATCTTGACATGAATGCAGAATTTGAAGCGATGCTGTAAAAAATTCATTAAATATTTGACATGATAACGTCAAAGAATAAAAAAGACCTTCTATAATAAAAGTTGTGTTTATAAGATGACAACAATAACAAAAAAAATTGAAAAGAGAGTGAAAGAAGACACAAGATTTTTTTTCAAACAGCATTTTTTGATTGGCATTCTAGCTTCACGAAGAGTTTAATTTGAATTTTCGCAGATAATGCTATCAATTATATACATTTCTAAGCTACCTCATTTAATAAATGTAGCGTGGAAACGAGACTATGAACTGCATTCCACTCATTAGGAAATTTGAAGAAATATTTTACATACTTACCCTTCAAAATATTCACTGATTGACAATTATTATTTATTTTAATTTTAAGTAATTGCCAATATATTCAATACAAAAGCAAGCTACTATGACAGATATCGGAATTACAATTTAATTCATTAATATTATTTAACCATTCACCTAATTTCCTTTTGCACAAATCGAGTTATTGAATTTTCTAGGCTCA
This sequence comes from Argiope trifasciata, assembly GCA_026543055.1. Lineage (NCBI taxonomy): Eukaryota > Metazoa > Arthropoda > Arachnida > Araneae > Araneidae > Argiope > Argiope trifasciata. The sequence goes on from JAPMOQ010031668.1 coordinate 1,894,180, forward strand.
TTAAGTCTTTTATGTACGTTATAAAATCGATAATGAATTCCAATAACTAGAATCCATAAGCCTTTCAAGCGTTAGTCGTAACAAAGTAATAACACATTCTCAAGACATAACATATCATCAAATTAAGCAGTACAGAGAAATGAATAATGAAGTGACTTGAAGCTGCATTGTAAGCTTTTATTATAAACGTGTGATGGGCGCTCTTTTTAATGAGTCTGGAAGCATGTTCTAAGGAAAACGGGACCATCCAACGCACATTAAACGGCGATCCATTTCTTTTCTCGTGCCATAGCTTCTCCTTTCTGAGGCATTATCTGGAATTTCAATCAAAGTGTCTCCTCACTTCAGAAAAGCCATCTCTAACTCAGACTAAACCGGTCAGATAAAAATCTACCTCGAAACGAGAAATGTCGCCGGGTCGTTCTTCTGACAGCCGTGAGCAGGACATGCTTTAAAAGCTTTCTATTTTATTTCAGCATCTTAAGTCGTAAATATCGCCGAAAAGGAAGTTTTGACGATTGTTTATTACTGAAGATCCACTTATTTGGCAATATCCCTCGTTGGCGTGAAAAATTGGCGCCCAGGGGGAGAGGAAAATAATCCCGAAATAAACGATTAGAGCGATCGTAAATTTTTAATTACGATCTTATGAAATTAAAGTTAGTAACAAAAAGAAATTTGTCTCAATGGAGGGGGGTTAAAGTGCTCATAATTTTTGGTTTTAGTAGAAAGACAAATCTAGAACTGTATGGGAATGTAGAAAACAGAACTGACTCTTTTAAAATCGTGCTTCAATTGATGGTTACGAAACGCAGCCGAGCGATGCCCACATATGCAGAGAAATTTAATTTGATCAAGCATTAAAGAAGTTTCTAGTACTTTCAATGGAGCTCGAATATAGTTTCCTACAAAATATTTCAACGAAACAGTTATTTTTTAATTTCTCATATAAAAAGTATAGAAAAAATATAGTAGTCACCAAAAAGGCGAACCTGAGATTTTGGAGAATCTCTCTGTCGTATATCTGTCTGAATATTAATAATTACTTGTTGAAACGTATTTTTGACATTCTCTGTCTGTCTACCTATCTACCTGTCTTTCTTTCTGGGACAAAGATAACTCAAAACCATGCTGTGTAAAATGACGCAAAAGGAAAATTTCCTATAATAGTCAATTTAAAAAACAATAATGAAATTTGAAAAATGCAATACAAATTGTTTCGCTAGCTTTTATAATACATTGCGAGAGCAATCTTATATCTATTGGAAACACTTCAATCGCTTATAGATTTCACAAATATTTTTTTAAATAAATAAAAAATCGATCAGCTGCACTGGTGATTTTCAAGCTTATTTAAATTATTAATCATAAATTATTAAGGTATACATGAAATAGCAAATTATAAAAGACATTTGAATAGACTAAAAAGTCATGAAAGGATTACTTATCGATTTCATTCAAAGAAGTTGCCAAAGTGCTGTAAATTATTCACGTTTTGAACTAATAAATTCCTTTCTCTTTATTTTGTTTTCCCGGATTTTGAAATTTACAGCAGAATTTTTATTATAAGCTTAAAAAATTCTTAATAAAAATTTTAATATATTTCTTACCATAATTACAAAACTGAAAAAAGATTAAAAAATTCGCATTCAATGCTCAAGATTAATATTTATAAAATCAATATCAAAAATAACGATCAAATAAGGGGAAAAAACTGCTGAATATTTATAAAAAAATTTTTAATATCAAAATGCAAATCTAAAATCTTTCTCCAGATTTGTTGTTTGTTATTTTAATCTCTTTCTATGAAGGCATTTTGCAGATTATTAGTTGCAATTTGCCAGATATTAAAATTGCGCCAATTACAAATAAAAATGCATAGTATAAAGGATTTTATTTAAATTCTGAGCAGTTTCTTAAAAATTTTCTATTAAAAGACTTCCACTTTCTGGTTCATTCCAAGTCCTTGTGTTGATATTATTTATCGTTCCTTTTTATTTCAATGTTGCTCCTACTAAATATAACTGAGTTATGACGACCGATACTGGTGAGTTCTGTGTTTGAAACCCAGCCCCATTTCAGATCTTTCAATTTGCTTTCTTGGCATTCTTCTGCTTGTATACAGCCGACCATCCCGTCATTACAAAACGTAATAACATCGACAAGATTGCTGTCTTGTCATTGCTGGAAGAGAGGCAGATGCTGTCTCTAATGTCGTCCTTACCACATGTCACTTCAAAACAAACATTAATATAAATAAACAAAGTTAAAAGATAAACTGTGTGATTCACTGCTCCTTTATTTCTTTAAATATCTCTGTGATAGAGAAGAATTCAGACCAGGAATATATTTCTAAAACTGCCTTGAATGGATTCCTAGCAGGAAGCTGGCACTTAACATCTTCAAATCTTTATCTTAATTTAAAAGTGCATACTCATACATATTTGACGGATGTTGATGCTGTTGCTGTCTTTTACTGGTCGTGTACAAAATGGTATTGAGATTTTATAATTTGATTTGATATTTTTAGAATACATTATTATTTCAGCTTATCTCACTCTAATATTATTTCAATAACTAGCAGCTTGCATCCCAGTTCCAAGCTGGATTTTTTTCATCTTTAAAGGCTATTGAATGGATTCATAGTAGGAAGTTTGTTCTGATATCATCACATCATAGTCAAAATGTGCATATTCATACAAATTTGATGGAGTTGGTTATGCTTCTATCTTCTGCTGAACGTCTATAAAATCGTATTCAGATTTTAGAATTTAATTTCGTATTTTTATTGTACATTATTATTTCAGCTTACCTCCCATTCATATCAATTCAGTTACAAGCTGTTTCTATCTATCCTAGTTCCAAGCAGGAAATAATTTTCTTGTCTGTAAAGACTAATGAATGGATTCCTAACAGGAAGCTTGCACTAACATAATCACATCTTAGTCAAAATTTAAAAGTGCTACTCATACAAAATTGACGGATGTTAGTTATGCTGTTATCTACTACTGAAAGCCTAGAAAATAGTTTTGAGATTTTAGAATTTGATTTGTTATTTTTATGGTACGTCATTAGTTTACCTCAGACTAATGCCATTTCAACTATGTTTGTATCTATCTCAGTTCCGAGCAGGAAATATTTTTTCTTCTTTAAAGACTATTGAATGGATTCCCAACAGGAAATTTGCTCTAATATCTTCACATCTTAGTCTAAAAGAGCAGATGTTTATGGATGTTGGTTATGATGCTATCTACTACCGAACATCTACAAAATGGTGCTCAGATTTTATAATTTGATTTGGTATTTTTACAGTACGTTATTATTTCAGCGTACCTCACACAAATGTCATTTCAGTTACGAGCTGCTTGTATCCCAGTTCCAAGCAGGAAAAAAAAAAGATTTTTTTTCGTCTGTAAAGACTACCTCATTTACCAAGGCTGAGTAAAGCCACCTTCGAATGCGTCCCAGCTGTGTTTGGAAGTTCTCAAACTTCTGCCTCTCTTTTTTGAAATAAATATCTTCGAAATACGAACTTCTCTCTAAATTAATTCCTTGTGGAGCAGCGAAAGATCGAGGGAATCGGCAGACAGATAAGAGGAAGAAATGTTTATTTTTATTTTATTTTTTTATACTGAAGGCAGGACTTGAATCTTCTTTTTCAGTCACCCAACCACGACGGCCCAGCATCGATTACTGGGATTTCGAAGAGAACAGGTGGCGCGACTCAAAAATCCTCCTCCATCCTTATCTGATGAAAGGGAGGGAAAGGCTGCTGGGATGGGAATGGCTAAAAAGCTTCTAAATTGGTTCGGGAGATGCAGGAAGAAAGAAAAAGAAATCGTATATATATATCATTGGTGAACACGACAAATGACTCCGAAGCTGTGCTCCATATTTTCGAAAAACTACAGAAAGGGGAGAGCACGATAAGCATCCGACATAGAAAGCCAATTACGGTTTATTTAACACCGCTTGAATGAGATGATTGGCCAGAGATCTAACACTAGAGTTCACTAATGACAAAGCATAGTTGTTACTCTGTGCCAGACACTTATAATTAATCTCATCTGATAAATTAGTAAAATTCTGGAAGAATTCAATTGCTGTTTATGGTTAAAGAATAAAATTAAAAATATTTTGAAATAAGCAAAGTAAGAAGGTCGAGAATCTATTTTTTATAACAATACTGTAACTATCTATAAATATAAAATGCTACCTACGTGACTCAGAAATCGCTATTGTAGCAAATTATTGAATAGTCATAATCAATTACAAATCACTGTGTAGGTTTTCCCTAAATTCCTAAACCAAACTTTAGCCGCTTAACTTTTTTGCCCGAATGCCAAATGTGCATCAATTTATCGAATTTTTATATTTGCAAGTAAAAAGTAAACCACTGATAACGATTATAATTCACTTTTAAAGTTATTTCGAATACGTAGATAAGTCAAGTATTCAATGGATTTTCATTTGAATCAAAGTAAGAAAATATTCCTCAAATAGAAGGTGTCATTAATTAAATAGTAAAGAAAATAAAACAGTTAAGTGGTTAATGATATGTAAAGTACGTATAAAAAAGCAATTTTTGGAGTCAAAAATAAGAAGAAATTTCTTTACTTACATAATATTTCAGTAAGTGTACAAATATACAGAACCAGCACAGATACAAGCCAAATAGAGGCTACCAAGTAAGTAGCGTATACTCTTTCGAAAATGTTAATTGTTCCATGAATATTTGCAACTGCCACCGAAAGTTTAGCACGGAAAATTTTATCGGAGTCATTGGAAGTCTGATAGACACTATATTTTCCCGCCTCGCTTGTACTTATTTACACCTACTTGTTCCACAGGACTTTTCATTATCGACATCATATTGCTGTAAAAAGTGCTTCTTTATATGTATTTTGCCTAGCCTTTAAGTTTGACCAATGAATTCAGATACACCCTGTGTGAATGCTTCAGATTGCTCCATTAAGTGTTTTTACAGATGCACATAATCCAACGCTTTGCGATTTAATGAAGCTGAAAATTATGATTAGATAGGGTTCATCAAATACCCTATTCACTCGGGAAAAGGAGGAGAGAAGTTTCAAAAAGATAAAAAATAGACCCCAGATAAAATTTAATCGAGCGCAAAAATAGACTTAACCACTCGCAAGTAGATAATCGTTGTGAAATACTTTTAGAAATTAATGATCATATATACCACAACTTTATCTCATAAAATTGTCTTTATTTCATTTATCTCAAAACTAAAACATTACTTTTTAAATTATATCCATTTAATTTCTGTGCAATGCTTTTTTTTATATTTTAACGTAATACATAGTTTCATACATATTTGTTCATCAAAATATTCAATCTTGTGCTTTTGCAAGTGTTAGAATTGAAGATTACACACACACACACACACACACACACACACACACACACACACACACATTTAAATTGGTTTCAGAGTTATGCAATTAAATTGCTATTTTTCGATCTTATCAAACAAAGAGGTGGAAATTAAAAAATACATATGTTTTCCACATTAATATTTAACATTATCTAACGCATTAATATATAACATTATTATATAACACATTAATATATAATATCAGCATTATAATTTAATAAAAAAATTACTTCGAATTTAGAAATATCTCAGGGGGTCTAAGGGATATTAGTTAAATAAAAAAGAATACTTTGCCAATACAACGAATATCATCTTGTAAAATAATAAACAAAAGTAAATAATTAAGTGATTTAGCATCAAAATTGATGTTTTAAATAATCTTCTTGCAGTGTTAACAACAATGTAAAAATCTTACTTAACTAACTTTCTGCAGTTTTCAATCTCAGTTTAGTTTCGATAAAAAAATTATGCAGTGGTGCTCTCAAGTTTCAGTGAAAAAAGATAACATGTAGAAATATAGTAATTTTTTTATTAAATTTCAAGATAATTTTCTTGATACTGCTATTTAGCATTAAAACAGGAAAAATGGTTTAAAATAGTAAAATTGTTTTTAAATTGTAATGCAAATTACGACTTTCAATTTAAATTATTCAGCTTATAGTTTCCTTGCTTTCGTATATGCGTAGCATGAAACTGAATCCCTCTAGTACAAATTTCACTTCCTTGTCAAGAAACTTGATAGGTTGATTAAAGCGGTTTAAGAAAGGAATTCAAGATATCAGATATCTTAAGAATACTAAAAAATAGCCAAATGTAATCATATCTTATTGCTTTTTTAAAAACATTTGTTTCTAAGCTTTAATAATGCTTGAACATTATACCAAGTATGAAAATTTCTCTATCGTCATGATAATAAAGAGTATTACGAATATCATATCATTTTCTAATTTATTATGCAGTAAATTTAGGATAGAAGAGGATCTTTTGTTTGGAAGGTACTTGAATAAGGATCACCAGTTTTCTTCTCGCATCATTGAATATTGAAGAAAGGTGCATCGATTCTTTCATTTTCATGCTTTATAACTTGACTTGATTAGTTTTTTTAAGAAGGAATTGCGAAATCTGTTTTTTTTTTTCACTCACGCTTATGAAATTTTGTATATTTGCATTTTTTAATGACAACAAATTAATTAAAGAATTTTACGAGCTGATTGATTAGTTTGATTAAACTGGAGAACCATTTATTCTATTTGTATAGTACCATGGTAGTGAATCTTTAAAACATTTAGAGATGTCTAGATTTTATAATATTTGTAATAATAATAATAATAAAAGGACTAAAAATGTAGAAAATGCATTTCTTTCGCTGGTATAAGTGTTTAATAGTACTTTGATATATGTACATTATGATATACATCGACTTATGCAGGCTTTGTTAGAAACGATTATTATTTTAATTAATTCGCAAAATTATTAATTACAATTTTTATGCAAAATTGTTTAGAAATAATTGTGCAAAAACCTCGATTATACTAATAATTTAAGAAGTTTATTTTTAAAAAACAAATAAAGACCTTAAACTTCTACGTGATTTCTTGTATTGAGTAAATACAATTAAAATGATGAGACATAGCTTAAGTACAGACCGTTCTGGTTGACATATTTTGTTGAGACTTCGTATGTATGCTATATGAATCATGGGGATTCAGAAATCAGGGGAAAAGAATCTACAATAAAAATTAATAATTAAGGTGAAAAATTGGTACACCAGGAACAAAATACACAAAAATTTATTTAATTATATCATTGTTCATTGCACATCCCATTTTTATCAATCTTGTTCAAAATCTGCACAAAGTGTTCCTGGGTTGGGATATCAGGGACATGACAGCATAATTTGTTTCCGATTCAGGCAGATGATAGTCCTTAGATATATTTCCTGGCTCTATGGGTATGACTTTTTTCGAATATCCACAACCTGAAATCGCGGGAATTCAAACCTTCTTAACGAAGAGAGCAGGCAGAAAATTTCTGAAAATTCCCCTGCCATCTCCAAAGTGGATACGAATCATTTTTTTCACTTGTTGGGCTTTATGATGTGATGCACCATCTTGCATGAAGTGATTGCAAGGCTGGAAAGACTTGTTATCACAGAAGATTGCAGTGGCAGAACACCTTCTAGGTCCTTAGTCTAGTCCATGTCTTAGAAGAATCTTCTTCACAAAGAAAAAATCAAGTCTAAAACCATATCATATGATAATGAACTTAGAATTCAGAGGCTGATCATGCACCCTTTAAGAAGTGCATTACTTTAAATGTGACAGTTCAGTTCTCTAATTAAGGTAAAAACACCTCTTCAGGTCAAAAAATTCTCTAAAGTTATGGACTGCCAAAGTCTATTCTGGCTAGAAATCTGTTAGAAAAATCTGTGCTTTGTCCTAGATTTTAAGAGTGCAGCTTTTACGCCACGTTAACATTGTATGAATAGTTTCCATTAAAATGAATTACATAAGCCTTTCGTACCATATACCTTCGTTTCATACATATAGAAAGAAATACAGCATGAGCATTAGTGGAAGAATATTGGGAGCCACAGCACTCAGAAACAACTTTCACCAGATGATTTTTCAACTACATCAATATACATTTTTTCATTTGAAATCGATTTCCCCTTCTTTCTGACTTAACATCCATCTACCAAGTTTCTTCAAATTTTGTAATAATCTTTTCAATCCATTCTTCGACATAGGCTATTTTCTACAACCTTTTAAGAATTTTTACATAGGAGTTAAATCATTACTGCTACTCTGACAAAGCATCTGACCAGTGAAGCTTGATTTTTTTCTCTAAAGCCATGGTAAACAGTGATTTTACGGCACTGGTTATAGTCACTTTTAAATCTTCCTAATATGAATTACAGATTTTATATATTTCATGAAAAGTGACATCTAGTTGCCAAAATTTAATCCTAATTTTTGTAATTTTCTTTTCATATACAACGTATAAATCAAGTATCAATGAAATGCATCAATCAAGAGCGGCCCTACATAAGCCTGAATAAATTCACTTTATTATAACCATTTTGTAGTTTGCAAATTATTCACAACAATAAAACGCATTATTTCATATATTTTAACACGCTTTATTTAATTTAGCTTGTTGTCTTGTAAAAATGAAGTTTTATGACCTATTTGCTTTAACTTCTTTTTCTTCTCCCTTTTTAAAAACTTTTAGCACTTGGCTGTTTTTAATAACAATACGACACTTTAAAATTTTCAGAGCTTTATTATCCATTTATTAATTAACAAAATTAAATTTTCATTTTCCGAGCGTGGAACCACTGAATTTTCCTATGTAAATAAAATTATTTCTTTTTTTTTTGTACATTAATAAAAACATGTTGTTAAAAAGTTGATTTTCGATTTTATCGATTGTTAAGCACAAGAAACATTTATACTCAATAAAAAAAGTTCTGTATATTTTTCTTCAATTTTGATTCATATTAGTGTTTTTCAAACTGTTTAAATTAAGGGCGATGTCGGTTACCTTCAAACTTTATCCTTTCTTTCTGTTTTCTTACTCCATTTGAAATTCGAATATATATTTTGGTAAAGGTATTTTTTGCTATTGATCTATGGAATATAGATTTTGAGTCATAGATAGAATTTTGCATCGGATTTTTTTAGCCTTTTTATATTCACACATATATTTCTACAAAGAATAATTCCAAAAATGGGCGGTTGATTATATTTGATTAAGTCGTATCCTATGTTTTACTTTCATAGTCCGTTTTTTTTAAAATTGTGTTTACAAAAATATTTTTCATAAAAAAAAATTCTTTGGTATATCAGAAGAAAGTTTTGTGGCAGAGTTTTTTTTTTTGACGTTTTCCGTGCCTTTTCTTTAAGGATCATGCACAAAAAAATTAAAATTTAGTTAATTAAAAAATTTTAAGTTGAACTTTAAAAAAATATCAAAATTTCTTAGAGTTCATGAACGTTAATTACCATTCAATTATTAGAAAGTGCCCCCAGAAATAAAATTATTCGTCTTTACATTATACATTTAATTTCGAATACCTTGTATGAAAAAAAATTCGCCCCTAAATTTAATCGCAAATATCAGAGCCTTTCGTTTATGTAGATTAAAAAATAAAGTATTTACCTCAAAAAACATGCATCACAAAATATATTAAAAATTATGGAAAGAAAGCAAATACATTTTATTTTTCTTCCTTTATTACAAAGAAATCAGAGTAAAAAATAGATTAAAATTATTGGAAATATTTTGCTTGGGAATATTCTTTTTATTCTTATTTGATAGAATAAAATACATATACACTATACTTTGATATTAAGCAGATTTTTATTGTTCATATTCAAAGTTGTGCTACAAAACAAGCAATAAAAGACTCTCAAATAAATTATTAACAAGTAAAATAAAGATTTCTTTACATAAGCCATGATAAGATGCCTATTTTTGAATGCAAATATGCCTTAGATCATGAGAATTAAGTAGAATGGTGTTATTCGTATTCAAAGCTTGTTTATAAATTGAATTATTAGTCTGTAGCTCATATCGAGATAAGTAATTCACATCGAATTTGCATCCATATTACTTTTTAAAATTACCTTATCGATTTATATCGTTATTCTTGGATGAATTTTGTCATCGGAAGAATATGTTATTATTTTAAAAGACTACAAGAAATATTTCACCAATTATTTAAAAAAAGATTCTATATTTTTTTCAACAATTTAATATGCAATACAATTTTGATTTAAGTTTTGTGAGGTTCAGTGGAATTTAAAACGAATCTTTATCAAAAGCCTTCTGGCAATTCATTGAAAATAAGTTTGTCATCTTTAGAATTTTTGAAAGCTTCTCATATTTATACGATCTAGATATAAAAGATTAAAAATGTTAATTTAAAGGTGAAATTGTTTTAATTTTTCAACGAAGTTTACTTAATTATACATATTAAAACTTCTTTTGCGATTTCTAGTTTTTTTAAATTTAATCATGTTATGGATAGTTTTCGCCATGTTTGTTTTGAAAGATTTCTAATCTACTTCTAAGCCATTTCATAATATTATTAATTCTAATTTATACTGTCTTGTTTTGAATTCTTTTGATACCAAGCATATTTTTTGCCATGTTTGTTTTGAAAGATTTCTAATCTACTTCTAAGCCATTTTATAGTATTATTAATTTTAATTTATACTGTCTTGTTTTGAATTCTTTTGATACCAAGCATATTTTTTGAGCAGCTTTTGTTTCTTCTAATTTTTCTATAAAAGATGAAGGTAAAGAAATATAATTTAAGACGAGGGAAAGGATAATAAATAAAAAATTGTTACTCCATAAAACTTTTAAATTATAAAATATTTTATTCATTTAAAGTAATAAAAAATAATTAATTAAAATAACTTATTTTTCTATAAAAATAAAGTCTTTTTTCTGTGCAGAATATATTCTTCTCTTTTGTTTAACACTGAGAATATTAAATTTTTCCTTATTTAGAAAAATAGAAATTATGGAATCACGTAGAAATAGAATGTTTTTTTGCATGCAGCATAACTTTAAAAAATGACTCGAAATTTCAAAACTAGTAATTTTTAAAAGTCATTTATGAATTTTTTCCAAAATATTTATTTTCCCAATTAAAAATAATTCAAGGAAGAGTTGGATTTTTGGAATGTATTGCTTTGGTTTAAATTTATTAAGAGATTATCGGCTGCAATACAAAATTTCAAAGAAAATTTCAAATTTACTTTTAAGTGATATCTGATATTCCGATACGTCAACAATGGGAGCTACAGATGGTAATTGAATTCACATTTAAGTGCTTTCTCTTCATTCAGTATTAAAGGGTCTGGTTGTTTTGAAGGAGTAGTATCTCTTCTTGATTAATTGATGAATCTGGTTGTTCTGTCTTTTCTTGCGTGTACTTACTCTCTTAAAGAGCACTGTTGTTCTTCATGTCTATCAATAGCCATTTCTGGAATACTAATATTTTTTGTCCTTTCTTGATTAAAAACTATTCACTGTCGTTGTTTATTTTTTTCCCCCTTTCCTCTTTCACAAAGTGCTTGTATTAGCTGCATCAATGTTATTTAGTACCATTTACCTGTTAGAGTAATATTTATATGCATATATAATTTTATGAGTAAATTTTGGCTGATAAGTCTTAAATAAACAACAAAAATACTGTAATTTGTAATGTAATGTAATGTAAAATTTTAAATTTTAATATTTAAATTTAGAATATTCTCTCTTTCTGTGTATGCACGCCTTCGTTTCATAAGAAAGTTTAATGAGGAAAAAGAGTGCAACTGCGGGACTCAGTGCGTGGGACCGAACTTTTCTGGTACTAGATTATGCGAGTGTATGCATCATTCCTCAGCCTAAACGAACTGACAAAACTCGTTATAGGCAACTGTGGCAAATGACTGCACATCAAAAGCTGCCGCTTTCGTCTTTTGGCAGAGTTGATAGATGCAGATAAGAAGTCGAGCAGAGTACACAGAAACTAAAATAGAAAGGCTTTGAGGGCTCTCCACCTTGCTTATTATTCCTCTGAAATGTGCTATCTGCACCCCACACTGCAAAATCTCTGCATTCAGCTGTCCTGTACGCGAAATCACAAACAGCAAAGAATTGAGTTTCAAAAAGAAAACGGAAATGAATTGCATGAAAATGCGACAACATTATTTGTTATCTGTTGCTTTAAAATATTATGAATATTTTTGTAACCTTTTTTTAAACTTAAATTATCTTCTTCCTCCTACACAAGATGCCTTTAAAGTATCGAGTGCACTTTGAAAAGTCTGTAACGTTGCCTGGACTAAACAGACTTCATGGAAATATATATATATATGAAAATGATGCATTGAGAGCAATATGATCATTGATAAAGTTCCGTATACATATTCGATTGAGCTTAGCTCTCATAACTCACCCCCATGGGAACTCGACTCTGAGGACTTGAATACGATTCACATAAGCGGGAATCATTATTTGTGACCTTTTGTATTCTTTTGAAATTAGTGCATGTTATTTTTTCTTTTATTATTTCTAATTCATATTTACATATATATATTTATATTCAATTTATGACTTTGTATATTTATGATTAAGGCTTCTTGTTGTGCCTGAATTATTAAAGAATAAACCTTATTAGAAGAATTCTGAGTAAATTCTGTTTTCAATTTTTTTCACGGATGCGCTATATTTGTGATTTCACGTATGTCGCCACTTTGCTGACTTATTGACAAACAAATAAAATCCAATTTTAAATAGCTTAATGTAATGTCAGTTGCACGTTGGGCGTTTAAAATGTTTATAAAAATTGAATATCCAGTCACATGCAAATTGCGTTCGGTCATCCAATTTCTTAATGTCGGGAATACTAAGTCAATTGAAATTCACAATCAATTTTTGTGATGTTCACAAAAAGACTATCGTTACTGATAAGATGATTCCATGGTTGATAGATGAGAGCAAAATTTTAAAAAGAGATGCGAAAATGTCCACGATAAAGGAAAAAGTGTGAAATTGAACAGAAGTTGAAAAGAATTAAGAGGAACCAAATATTCACCATCACGGTAATTCAATTTTTCCGTTCAATCTTCATTATCGCTGGTAGCGACCAGGACATGCCATAAACCATTATGAGATTCTCCGAGCCTTCTTGAAGGCACATGGAAGAAACTGAATAACCGAACAACAGTGAATTTAATAAACATTAGTGAGAACTAGGGTTGAGGAATAAGGGTCATCATCATCGGCCACAAAATAACCCCTCCAGCAAGAGAAACTTTCAGACTTCGATAGAGCAGGGCATGATATCTGTTCCCATACCCTTTTTGCAACCACCAGGGCAGTGAGAAACAACCATCATACTGGAAGCTCCTTATCTCAATACCTGAGGTGTCCCGGTGCGAAAAACAATAATCCACTGTTTTTCGAAATCCTTGTATTATTGCATTTTTCTTGACCATGGTATATAAAAGTCTATACACTAACAAGATAAAGACTTAAAAAAATGATGGTAACCATGTTGATCTCAGTATTGTATTCCATTATGCAACAAAAGTGCTTTGCTAACTATAATTCTCTCCATCTTAATTGCATCCAAAACTTAGTTTCTGTATAGCTGTCGAAAATGTGAGTTAGGATGCTCTTTTTCTGGCTGAATCATGAATGAAAAAGGGAATTCTCTATTTTTGAGAACTCACTTATTCCCAAACCTTTATATCCCGATTTGTGTTCCGCCAGAGCTCTGGAAGATAGACAGTGCCGTATTTACACACTCCTTTTTTACTTCGCAAGAAATCAGACTTGAGAAATACTTTTTCATTCGTGGTTGACAGGGCATCGTCTCTCCAAGACTGATTTCGGTGTCAGCGCAGGGGAAGAAATAAATAAATGAAAGGGGCGCTGGGACAGATGGCGGCTATCTCATCGGGGAATCAGTCAGCGTCCCGAAAAAAAAGGTGACCTAATGTGACACAGGAGATTGTCCATTTCCTGCAGCGGAATTTAAGTCAAATAATGAGAATTTTCAGGAAACATGATCCGGGAGTCGTGGCATTTATAAATAAGTGGGATGTGTGAGAGGTTGAAAGCACCGAAGATGGAATACTTGTCTCTCGGTTGCTTTCTTCCAAAAAAGATGCGTCATGTGGTGAAAAATGGGAGGTGTTTCCTTCGAATAAAAAATAATGTCGCTTCTTTCCTCATTTTTTCCCCTTGGTCTTCATGGGAAACATTATATTACAAATGTCAATGATTCTTAAGGAGGAGAATTAACATTTATCTGTCTACATTTGATGTTATTATTCTTCCCTCCCCAGTTTGGAATCAAGAATAGTTAATTCAAAATTAAATGTGATCTTATTCGATTTTCTTATGAAATAAACGAGTAAAACATACTTTTATAATACCTCATATTTTTGTTAATTTTTAATTCTAATTGTTAAAATTCGATAACAACAAAAATCTCCTTTAAGACAAAATGTATGTATGTATGTATCTTAAACGTAAAAATGTATCTTAAACGTATATGAAAAATGTAATGAAAAACTTTTTGAAGTTTTTAACGGTACTTCTTAGAATTCATTAGCTTTTACAGTTCAGTAATTTATAATCTTTATGTAATTATCAAAATGATTGGATGTTATTTTAAAATGAAAATTCTTCTAACAGAAAACTGCTTCTTTTTAAATGCCACATTGATCTGCTTTTCATAATACATCGTAAAATTCCAATTTTACGATGTATTACGATTACCAAGCATTTTTTTCTTAACTACTAAAAACTGGAACTGCTTTATTATTATGTTCCTTTGAATAAAAAAGAGTTGATGAAATATTTTAAAATTTCATTTTCGTTAATCTTCCTGTTACCCATATTGTGCACACGATTCAATTTTTATAATAAATGTCTATGTGAAGATCATTCACTATTTTCCTTCTATTGTTGTATTTATTTATATTGGAACTATTTATTTATATACTTCATAAATATTTATGAGACTAAATTTCTATTACAATTGAAAAAGACACATACATGGAAATATATAATGTTAAAATGGCGTATACATGTGGACATTTCACTTTTAAGTATAAAAATTTACGCATTCTCTATATCAATAATATCCTTTGCCTTTTCCCCTCTTAAAAATCATACATCACAAATCATAATATGATTTATCTTTCAATTTTCTAGAGTTATCTAATTTACTTATGACTGGATTTCGCATAAGTGTAGAGGCTATTCATCAAATACTTTATTGGAATATATAAACAAATGGCTTCTAATTGCTCAGCTTGAAATGTTTTTCATAGTTATTGGAAAAAAACTTTAGATTCCAATTTCCTACCAGAAAGTTTTTAAATGATGAATAGTGCTGGTATATAAACAATGAACACAGAAACAACTTTTCGCTTTTATGGAAGGGAAATGTTCTAATTCTGTTTTTCAAACATACGGTAAAAATTGTGGAATCAATGCATCTAAAGGTACAACAAGTTTTAGTTTTTAATAATGAAGGAAAAAATGCGTGAAATTTTGAAATCGGTTAACGAAAGTAATTTAATAGTGGTATCTAAAAAGAAGAGAATCTCTTATAAAAACTTTAAAAATCTTAAATTTGAAAAAAATTCCAGTCATTTCCATAAAAATTTAAAAACAGTTAATTAATAAATTCTGAGAAATAATAAATTGAATGAGTACTTGTAAAAATACTTCAAAACATTTTTCATCATTTTTCTCATGTACATTTAGAAATTTTCTTTGAGAAGGCAATTAGTCATTATCAAATTTAAAAGTTGGTATCGTACTTTAAATAATGAAAAGCTAAAATTAAAAAAAATGATAAAAGTATAAAAACAAGTTCCTCATATAATTGAAATATATTTTATTGCTATCTTCAAAAAATTTCATTTATTACCTATGACACTTCCCTCGTCAAGCACTAGAAGTTCATCAATACATAAGCAATAAATATACCAAAAATAACCAAAATCAAGGCCTTCAAAAAATGAAATAAGAATGTTTTAATTCCCAATCTTGTTCAATCTACACCTCATTAGAATAAGAAAAAAAATATATTTCTCTTAAATAACTTGAGATCTTAAATTAATAAAATTACAAAACATAGCATTCTGGCCTTAACTAGGCATTATTTTCAAACTGCCTTGAAAGAAATCGAATCTCTAAAACAGAACAACGTTGAATAGGAAAAAAATTACATTCTGTTTTGATTCATCTGCAATATCTGTATTTAATTTCATTACACCAACCATTGAATTATCTACTTAATGATTTGTGTATCTCCATTTACAATAAGAATTTGCGAAAAGTGGCAGATGTTAGAAGTTCTAAAAGTGAAAAATATTCAAAAATAGGAGAAATTTTTCTTATTAACTATCAGGGAAACATCATGCTAGCTTCTTTTCTTTGATTAATAAATTCTTTTGAACAGCTTCTGCCAAAAATTTTCCTCATTTTTCCAAACATTGTATAAACCATTTTTTTTCTGATATTTTAATATGAAAAACATTTGATTTTTTTGTCTATCACCTGTTGACGTCTGTTGCATTTTATACGATTTAACAAATATATATCTGACAATACTAAAATATTATGGCAGGCAGTAGAAATGCTGCGTATAATAATTGTAAAAAAATAGCTATGAACAAAAGCAATCAAATAGTTTAGTTAAAATCGAGTATTTTAGGTAAAAGCCTGAATTGTATCGTTAACTACAATATTTAACTAGTAGTTTAATTAATAACAATTGTCAGAATTTTTAATTCCCTTTCAATTTACATTTTACTTTCAAAAAAATCTGAATAATTAACGACTGAATATATACAGATCTAACCTTCTTAATAATTACGGTAAGCAGTGATTACATTGCATGTATTATTTTTACAGAAGAGCTCCGTTATAATGAATATTAAGATGTTGAGCAATAGTTAACAGTAAGAGCAATCAAGTGGCTTAAAAAGAATTTTAAATAAAAACCTGATTTATGTCATTGATTGCAATAGTAACAGTTGTTAGAATTTTCTAACTCAAGTTTAATTCTAATTTATATAAAAAAATTTGTATAGTCTATGAAGTAAACGTTTTTTAGTAACCCATCAGGAGAAAATTATACTGTTTTTTGTTTCAAATGGGTTTAAAAAAATAACATCTCGAAGAAGGCTTCTACACCTTTTCAAAATAGATACGCATTTATTCCGCCATTAAAAAAATGAAAAGAACTAACAAATGAAACTATAAATCAGACAGAAATAGAACGAGAATGTTAACGAGCGTGGCCTCGTCATTGTTCCATTAAAACCCCGAGCAACTTAACACAGAGAGCCCACATGCTTACGTCTGCTAACTATAATATCACGAAGACCCTCCCAGCTGCTAGAAAGAGGCTGAGCCCGCATGCCCTTTTTCAACGGCGGCTTAGATCACCCTTCTCTGTCACCACGATGCTTCAATTCATAAAAGCAGGATGGGTGGTTTGCGGTTGAATGCAGTCTGTAGGGCACTTGTACGGTGGTTATCTTCCGAATTATAAATTCTTAGCTGCATTTTCGAAAATTAAGGAATCATATCTAGATCTGTATGTTCTTTTCATCGGTAATGTGAAGAGGCAAATAAAATTTTCATTTTGAAAATAATAGGAAATAGTTCCTCAGATTCTTTTTGAAAGCATGTAGAGGTGTAAAATTAAAGAGAAATTAAATGTATTATAAAAAAATTTGGGGAAATTAATGTACAAACTAACATACAAAGACTGATATAAAGTATATTATAAAGTTGGCTAGAAACGCTCAATAAAAAATAGATGCATATTTCTACAATTTAATTTGTGACTACTCTAAAAAACCGTTAAAATGATAGAAATCGTATGATATTTTTTTTTTTAACTGGTTCTTAGTTTTTTCGATGATTTATTTCCTTTCAGTCTCTGTTATGAAGTATTGAAAATTGGGGCCATGTTTC
Organism: Argiope trifasciata; assembly: GCA_026543055.1. Lineage (NCBI taxonomy): Eukaryota > Metazoa > Arthropoda > Arachnida > Araneae > Araneidae > Argiope > Argiope trifasciata. The sequence goes on from JAPMOQ010031668.1 coordinate 1,912,097, forward strand.
AACCATCAGTTTCATCGAAGAATTTTTCTTTCTCTGTTGGCATTCAAACAAAGAAATAAAATTTAATCTAAACATATCTTAATTGTTTGTTAAAATGTATAAATAGTCCTCATTTTGAAGATTTAATTGAAAACATCTAGTTAACTTTAATCATTTAAAACAACAGAAGAATAAATTTAATAAGTACTTTTGTAACTGCTGTGCTGTGCAATATCTAAAATAAGATAAACTAATTAAATGTAATCAAAATAAAGCAAAGATGAAAATAGCAGACTATCTTAAAATGAATCTCATAATATGATCCTGATATTTTTTTAATCACACTTATTTCATTCAAAAGCTTTCAATTTTTTAAATGCTTGTTAATCTTCTCAAACCTGTTTTTAAAAAAACCTACAATTCATTATAAAGTTCAGATTAAATGTTTGATGGTTCCATATTAACAACAGAACTCCATAAGAAATGCAATCATGGGAATTAAGATCTATAATGGAATAACTTAACATAACATTATTTTACAAATTTACGAGTTTTTATTAATAGGGAAAAAGATTTATTGCACTTAGTTATATGACGTAAAACTTTTGGATAAATTTTGCTTATTTTATTATAAGTTTATTTAATTAAAAATTATAAATATCTCCTGATTTCAGCTGTAAACTTTTTCGTTAAACTTGCTCTATTTTTCAAATAAAAAAATGACAGAAAAGTAAAGTTTAGTATAATACATTTACAATAAAAAAAATTGATTCTTAAATTATTGATTTGTTGTTTATCTACCATTGATGATATCATTAAACACTTTCTTATAATTTCTGCGCCAATGAAATTCCAGATCAACGTCTATCTGACTTTAATCACAAACGCAGATTACTTTTCATATGAATGTGACTTTCAGGGCAGATATATGATTTTTTTCAATGAATTATAACCAAGGTCTTTTGACAATACATTATAATTCTTCCCTTTTTCGCAAGAAAGCTCAGTCAACAAAAAAGTATATTATATCCATCCAAGATTCACTATGAAGTTTCTTCCATAGTGAATCTTTTGAAAATTCTTATCAAAGTTCCCAAGAAGTTTTCGAAATTGATTTATGGGCCATAGTTTATTTTTTCTGCTGTTAAAAAAAGAGTCGTATTATTTAATATCTGCTAGAGAAATGAAAAGAAGAAAGTCTTTGATTTCGAAGATTTTCTAAAATAATTAACGACTGGCTTTATATTTCTCGTGGTTGCTTTTGAATCTTTATTCGAAATTCTATTCATTGCATTTAATTAGTATAAGGGAAGCTGTCATTATTAAGAATTGGGAACTATTTGTCAATCGTAAATTTCTATAAGGGTAAATATTCAGTAATGAATTACTTAGATTCCACAGTCTTTAAATTTCAATAAAAGCACATACTTTAATGGCTTTCAAAAATTCAGCAAGAAATCTCTAGGGCTTGGTGCTCTTTACTGTTGTCAACTTTGCCTTTTCAATAATCTGGAACTGAAAAGACATCAGAATTTTTTTATATTTTAAAATTGTATTGTTAAAGCTTGTTAATGAATTTCAGTAGATTACTCAACGCAAATGACATAAACAGAAAATCATTTAATTATGGTCAAAGAATGAAATCAAGAATTATATCACTTGCAGATTTACGGAACCTTTTAAAAAGAATAAGCTGTCAGCACCACATCAGCAGTCTAGAATTCTTTGGTACTATATAATTCTTTTTTATTTTACAATCTAATATAAATATGTTACTCCATTATCATTGAAAAAAATGTGACATTTTAAAATCATATCATTTCAATTGGGTTTTTTTTATTTATTGTTTTGTTATAATCTAATACAACAAACATATAATGTATTATGATACGAAATCTCGTCTAGTTTAACCTAAATTAGTTTAACATAGATAAAAAAAACATTGAAGAGAGTTTATTGACCATGAAAACTGTTATAAAGGGCCTCTGGAGAGCCAGTCAGTCTCCAAGCTGCTAACAGGATATGATTTACTCACCACTTATATTAATGAATAATTTAATTCTTTTTTTTTAAAGTTAATCTAATTTTTTAAAGTATTTTCCGTTCTTGGTTTGTTATCTTTAAGGTCACACAAAAAGTTGCTCTTCATAGGCCACTGCCTTTAAAAAAGCAGTTCTTGGGGTCGTCCCCTCTCCCAGAGCTTATCCTTCCCATTAGGAATGACAACCATCTGCCGCCACTAAAAGCAAAGCGCTGTAAAACTCACCAAACGATATTTATATAGAGAAGAGAAAAACTTCGAAAAGAAATCTGGCATCCGTTCGATTAGACTAAAAAAACAATCATCCGCTCTTCAGGACGCGAGAGAACTTATTAAGTGGTCCTGACAGAAGAGGGGGGAGGGTCGAACTCAAGTGGGAGGGGTGGAAATGTCGGCAGAACTTTTATGGCCCCTTTAATAGAGCTTTCCTTACAACCTCCCTCTCGCCCATCCCTCGGCTGGAATATGATGGATGGACATTTAAACTGCTTGTCTTAGAGGATGGAAGTTTGAAATAGGTGAAGGAGGGCGTTCGATGGAATGCTCATTTCGGGGGTGGTTGAAATTTTTTCCGGATTCTCTTGTCAGCAGTTCTGATGAGGATATCGGCGTCTTTAATAAGCGATGGATCTCAAGTCGGTGCTCGATGTACAAGCTGAATGCTTGTCGATGCTTTTGACGCATAAATTAAACGTAGAAGGTAGTTGATTCGATATTTAAATTTTGGTCAGCAATATAAAATTGTCCGGCTTTTTCTTGTTTCCAATCAAGTTCATTCTCATTTATTGTTTTTCATCAATCAATTATAAAAATTAACTTTTTCGAGTTTAAATAATTGTTTCTTATGTAATTCATATACACTTTTACAAAATTAAGTTCAAAAAGACAGAAGACTCAAAGAGACAAAAAGAGAAAGAAAAATTATAATTGTAGATATTCACACACATAACAGGCAAAAAAAAGTTATTAATTTAAAAAAATGTCTATATGACAAAAGAAAAAAAAATAGGCGGGGGTGCAGTATGTACTCATAAATCCTGAGACTAAGTAGCAACTAAGTAAAGAATGCTACCTGAGATCCTATAATCTTTTGAAGTCCTATTCCGACATTTTTTTCTGCATTGATAAATTGTAGTATACTCATTTGTTATTCAAATTTATTTTTATGGCTCGTTTGAAGATTAAATGAATTTACTTTAGTTTTCAATATTTATTTTAAAGGTAAACGTTAAAAAAATTGAAGTGAGAGTAATAACATAAAAAAAAATTAAAGCCATTGAAATACATTAAAAAATTTTAATGAGAGTAATATGCTAAAAAAATTTAAGTGAGCGTAATTCATTAAAAATATAAGTGAGAGAATATGAAACATATTCGTACGATGTTGAATTATTACTTTAACTGAATTAAATTAACGTCTTTTTTTTAACTTGTTTGGTCTTGAAATTTATTAACCTCTAATCTTGATGCTCAGAATTTATTTCTAGTTCTAAATGATAAGGAAACCTTTTGAATTTAACTTTCAGCTTTGATCATTTTATGTATCTGGTTCATTATTTTTATTAGAAGCTACAATATTTATATTTAAATACATTCTGAAAATATTATTAATTTTTGGAAAGTTTTTAAATATTTATATTGTAATATATATAAATTTAAATAGTTTTTTCCCGTTACAAGTAATATTAATTAAATGTATTTTGAATTAAATAATTCTTTAATTGTCGTCTTTATTGATGTTAAGTGACCAGATTTTTTTCAGTTTCGGTTCCAACAAGGAGCATCAGGAAATGATTGACAAAAAGGAATTAAAAAAAATTTGTAAATTTCTGGGGTCATTAAATAACTCTTTGAGCCTTTTCAAAAAATCAATTATTGATAAATAACCATAAATGACATATTTTGCTTTTACATTTACTTTATTCTTTCATATTATTCATTTGCGTTGCCATATTAAGGTGATCTGATTTTATATATGTAAGATAAACATATTTTCAATATTAATTTTTAAATTTCAAAATTAATAAAATTTAATCAAAATTAATATTTTCAAAATTAATTCTTAAATTTCGAAATTAATCCTCTCAAAATTAATCTTTTTAAAATTAATTCTTAACTTTTTATTTTGTCTAAACTATGTATAGATAAGTAAAAAAAAGAACCAGAATAATCTGGGATAACAAATTAAAATTCAGAATACTAACTTTAATTTCAAAATATAACGATTAACTTTTTTTTTCGTTCATATATAAGCTATTGTGAAACGATTTTTCAAAACTTGGTCTTCACAGAAATATATCTACTTTTCAAAGCATTTTAACTTCTTAAATTTGTAGAATACAATTTCTTGAATGTAGCTCTTGCTCTTAATCCAAAATCCACACACAACAACATTTTACAGACTCGCTTTTTCGAAATCCGTTGACACTCGTTAACCTCACGAAATACACAACCAGGATACGTGTTTCAACACCAAGTGCTCTGGCAATGCCGGGTGTATGGCCTGCAGATAACTGTTTACGACTTCGCCCGGTATCTTGACATCCCATCGGAGATTATTATGCAGGCAGCGATGAAGGATGATCCACCGTATGTTTACAAATACGAGCGTGGACTCACTTGCAGAACATTAAGTTGATTTGGGATCCAACACGCGTCCTACAATAACAGCGTCCGGCCTCATTGACAGAAAAGGCTGGGTTCATCTGATACCAAGAAAAAAATTCATTGGCTTAAATATATGATGAAATGCATTCATGACTTGGTGAAGTTGATCTACTAGAGGAATTTAATTCTTTTCGGATTTGCTATGAACTTAATGTCTTTAAATAGCACATCAATCGACAAAACAGCACATCATTCAGTCGTCTATAACAGTTGTTCTTTGCAAACTGTTGACATGTTTTATTTCACTGGAGGATTCATCATGAAGCCACACACAAAAAAAGCTGTAAAATCAGTTGCAGTTTAAGAAATATTATCAGAAAATACAGGTCTTTCTTCTAGATATGTAGCACTGGATCAGAAAGTTAAAATATTTATAAAATTGCTGATTTTTACGTCTTAATATTTTACAAAGATATTGATTTTTAAAATTCAATTATTAATTATTAGTTTCTTGTTCATTAATTCATAATTAAGTTCTGTTTATTTTATTTGTATTATGAATGAGGATAGATACATGGGAAGGTCAATGAGGGCATGACCTCTTCCCCCAGAGCCTGCCATGAGGGAAGGCGGTGGATGTTATGCATCAGGTCCCCGCTATGATCAAGAATTAAAATAGTGTTCTAAACAATAATAGCGTTTACACATACTAAAAATATACAAGTTTGTTTCCACGTAGCTGACAGATCTTCGACTTACGCTGTTACTGGACAGCAATCGTCGTGATGCCTGTAAAATAGTAGGGAGGGGTCATTTATGAATAAGGAGATTTCATTCAGACATGTTAAGATATGTCAGAGTGACCAGAAGTCCAGGATGTCGTGCAGCCAGAAATGGAGAATGAGGCTGGGTTCAAATGGATTTGTAAATCATCAACTATTCTTTATTTCTACATCTAATGTAATAAATTTTACGTGTGCATATTTGTTTACATTAATTTGTTGAAACAAAAAGTTAAACTAATTAAAATTAAGTGATCAATAAGCAATGCACACCATTACTTTCTTACCAACACGACCGGAATAAGAATTAAGGAAGGAATTTAAATGAAGCAGTCGACGGATTTGAAAATATACGAAGTTTACTATAAATATTATAGCCTAGAGTAAATGTGTAAATATTATTAATATAAGGTAAATATATTACAGTAACTATTTTACTTGCTAGGTAATACAATATAGTATAGCATATATTAATTTGATAATTCATTCTATAAAACTGCTTAATTCTCTTAGATATAACCATTACATGCCCATGAAATATCGCACTGGATATCAGAAAATTTTCAGAAAATAAAAAAAGAAGAAAAGCTAAACTTCACAAGAAGTCACAAGTAGATCAGTTTTCTTGGCTTTGAAGTAATTCTGGAAAAGAAATTGTTCAGAAATTACAATAAAAACTTCAACTGAGGAAGAAATTTCTACCCCAATTACACAGTCTTGAAATGGTGAAATTTGCTGAAGAACCGAGTGTTTATACTAATATGACCAAATCAGAAAGTAAAGACAGAAATGACAATAACAAATACAATCAAGAGGGTATAAATAATACTGGTTAATGGCCAAGTACTATGATAAATTTAGAATGTTTTTTGTTAAAGCAGACCTGTACAACATAAGGGAATTTTTGCTAAAAATGCTAAGATAGATCAATTTCCACTATGTACTGTTTTTTTAAATATGTCAAATGGTGAAACCTAACCTCGCTGATGGTAAATTTATTTAAAAACGCAAGATTCAGTATTCTGTTTTTTGTTGAATACTGTTTTCTAAAAAAAGATGGAATGACCAAACTACACGATTTTTCGGTGGATATAATAACCGAAGAACACCAAGATCATGAGGATTCTGTTTGTCATTTTAATTCGTTTATTGCTTGGGAAAAATTACTAAAACTACTAAATTTACGTTTAACGATAAAACAAATCAAGTTAAATTACTCTATTTTTCTAATCTTCCACTTCGAGGAAATAGCGAAATAAAAGGAAACCCTACAAATGGATTTTTTTTATGTTTGATCGAATTATTAAGTAAGTACGACCCTATGCTAATGGATCATATAAACAAAATAATGAATTCGAAAAATAGAACTGTGCGTCATTTAGCACGTAGGAAGAGAGCAAATTATCAATACTTTAGGAAATTAAGTCCTTCACAAAAATAAACATGACATAAAAGTAGCCTTGTTCTATAGTATCCAAATGAATTGTACTTCTGATATTTCCCATAAGTAACAAACTTCAATCATTATTTATGTAAAATTTGAATAGAAAATGTTAACAAGAAACAAGTCGTTTATAGGGTTTATTGAAGCAACTAATATAAGAAAAGAACTAACAAAATCTCTTTTGAAAAGCTTTATTGAGTTTCATTTAGATATTATTAATTGTAAAAGGCAAGCATATGACAACGGTAGTAATATAAAAGGGAAACATAAAGAAGTGCAATCTAGAATACTTTCTCTAAATTCTCATGCAATTTATATTTCTTGTCTATCACATTCCCTTAATTTATTAATTTGCGATTCCGCTTTCAGCAGTATATATAGTAAAAAAAACTTTTTAGGATATTGCAAAGTTTATAATGCTTATTTTCTTCAATGGGAAAAATAGAAAATGTGTTTAAAAGCATATCAATAATATTTCTGGTCGCAAATTAATCATTGATATAAAAATGTTAGAAAAATATAAATACGAGAAATGTCCTAAAAACTTTGAAAAGTTTTATAACACAAATGTAGATGAAAACCTAATTCGAGAAATTTGTTTGTTAGGGGACTTTATTTTGAATAAAAGATGTAAATAACGCACACGACTTATTGCGATGCATACTAAATGATAATTAAAAGGATTTATTGCTAAATGTATTAACTGCGTTAAAACTTTTCTTTACATTGCCAGAAACTACAGCAAGTGCTGAGCACTATTTCAAGAAATTAAAATTAATAGAGAATTATCTTGGTCAAGCATGTGTTCATAATGCTTAAACACTGTTTTAAACATCGAAAAAGAAATTGCAAAGAATTAAAATTTTTCTGTAGTAATAGATATATAAATCACGCATAAAATAAATATGCATTAATAATATATGTTCAGATTTGTGTTATGTTTTTCTTTACAAAAAAATAGAGCCCCAAATAACTCCTTGCATTCAGGTCTCTTTGAAGAGAAGGCCTGCTCTGACCATAAGGCTTTTAATCTACTTTGTTATAACCGGCTATAAATATATGGAGGCGAAATATGTTATGAATTTATACATTTTTGTCACTATAATTTTTCCGATTCAAGTCATTAAAAGATTCCACCTTTAGGTTTTTTATTGTCAACGCTACTGCTTTTCTGTATGTGTAAGTTCTATAACAATTCTTTGTCAAATGCTTATTTACAATGTTTTTATATATTTTTTAGGAGAAAAAGCATAAATATATCTAAAAAAAAACATTGCATTTGCTTCTACCATAAATATATGTTCAACATGTTCTAAATTTGATATTTGCAATGAAATTTTGTGGCATTAAAACTCAAACTCAATAACTAGGTGTGGAGTTTTGTCAAACTAAATGAAAAATTCATTATTTGTTTCATACTTGAGTAGCCTCATAGCCGATGCAATTCCAAAGAACTGCACCGTTGCCCAGGGAACAACACCACGTGAAGGTGGGCTACTTTCGTTCCCCGCCCACCTACCCTTCTTTGCTGCCTCCGAAGACAGTTCTCATCAGAAAACTGCATCGGGCAGCCGACAACAGTTTTGATGTTAAACTGTGTCTTCCTGCGACCGGTATCTCACTGGAATATCCAAGGCTAAGCAGAACTTGTAGATCTCAAAGGATTCTACCACTGGCACTCCGACAGGAGCCATCCGTGCAGGCAAACCAAGAGCAGAGCAGAGCTTGTAGACTGCATAGGATTCTACAACAGTGATTTCTGACTTCTGGGTAGCAGATGGAGCCAGTTTCGCAGGAAGTTCTAAAGCCTGACAAATCCTAAATACCGTGTAGGAGCGAACCACTGGGACGGATTCCACTCTAGTCGCAGGTGGATCAGATGGTGTAACAACATCGTGATCCGAATTGGGATCGAAAAACAGATCTCCGATTGAGTGTAAGTGGGGGAACATGTAATATTTCAACAGTTCCAAGATCGTCCATAGGACAATCCATCCAATGATGGCCGTAGCCTCATTGAAATCACAAAACACACCAAGCATAGCTCAGCAAAAAAAAAAAAAAGTCACATAACGATCAGTTGCAAAAAGAGAAATGATTCTTATGATTCTTAACAGAGCAACAGAAGGTGGATTCATTGTTTCATCTATTATATTGTTAGTATTTTGTGCGTTTGTTTAACATTAAACAGTAATATTTCTACTAACAACAATATTAAGAGTGATTGTTGAAACCTTCTGCATCCAATAACAACTGAAATATAATCCATGATTATTACTAAGTTAACAATGGAATAAATCTAATAATCAAGCATAGAATACTGCAGGGGAGTTAATATTTAATTAAATTATTTGATTTTTAATTTACATATTTTTTCGAATATTAACTGGATTTTTAATGAGGAATTTAAAGCGATTACTATCGATCAAGATTAAAATTTGTAAAATAACGTGTTGAGTAAATTTTGAAAACACATTTCCTTTTTACTTAATATATTAAGAAATGTTTCTACCCTGGGCTATATTTGAAGTAAATTGCCCTCTCACATTAGTGTAGTAATTAGTTAAACAAAGGAAGTAGAAGGTAAAAAAAAGTGAAAGAAAAAGAGATGAAACGTGCAAAAATATGCTGAAAGATAAAATTCCCTGGAAACTAATGCAGGAAAAGCACCGATTCAATAAGCACAAATTTTCAAAATCCCTTACATGAGCGTTTATCGCTTCGTAAAATAATGAAGAAAACCGAATATGCATTTTGGATGCTCTCATTGGTCAACCAAATGAAACTCAAAATTCCATACCAAACTATTTTAATAATATGATCAATTATCAGATTAAGTCGCTATTACTACGTTTACATGCTTGTGAACGAGCAGATCGAAAGACGGTTGTTCAAATTTGAAATACTTTAGATGGCCTTGCGATAGGACGTCTTCCGCACAATCTAGGCATCCCCGGTGTGAGTCCTGATTAGAGCATGGTTTTTCTTTCTCTTATGTTCTATCTGTGAGGTGTGTGAAAGAGCCCCGAGTGTGTGAGTGTCATCTTCCTACGAGCCAGAAGTCAGACTTCTGCCATCGTGTGCTCAGGATTCTTTAGCTTCAGAAGCTATTGAACCCTTCTTTCCGTTGTAACGCGGACACAATATCAGCATATTTTAAATCTGTGCATCAAACATTTAGCGTTCTTCGTTTTGTTATTATCGTGTTAAATTACTTTTGGTCCACCGAATTGACATATTTCTTCCGAATGCACTTTGTTCAAATTTTGATAGAAATTTCAAAATCTGAAGTAGAGGACACATACAATATTTTATCTTTAAACGCTTTTGAATAATTGTGTGTCACTCATAGGCGAGATTTTATTTAAAAACATAAGTTTCTCAGATTCTGGGAGATCTAAAACATGCTAACTCTTCAAAATATGGATTTCGAATTTTTTTTTTAAAAAACTATTATAAGTGCAAACTATAAACTTACTGAAACTATTTTGTAAAAATTATAAACTATATTTTTAAACTATTATAAGTCCTGGTTAGGCACACCGTCAACCCATCCTTATTAGATTGACTGTTGACGAATTTTCAGAAAGTTGGCACGATTTTGTCATGTTTGGCAAGTAACTGGACAATAATCTTAAGTTTCCCCAAACATTTAATTACCGTGTCTTATTATAAAAAGTATCCAGAAACTAAATTGAAGCTTCAAAAATTTAATAATATGGAACGTATTAAATATAATTAGTATTTTTTAGTTTTTCTCATTTTCTGTTAAACTCATCTTTAATTAGTAATCTCTTTTATATATGAAAAAACTTAATATTTTGAAAACTTGATGATATAAATCATTTATTTACCTTCTTTCTACATTTATCCTTTAAGTTTTATATATGATTTCGATCTTAAACCCTTAGAAACCACAAAGATGCCAGAAAAAAATTAAATTTCTAAGTGAGTTTTTCTAAATGAGGGATTAAGAGCTATTGAAGGTGTTTGAGTAGATGCCATCAAGCTTTGTCACGACAGAAAATATGAATTAGAGAATTGCTCCAAAAACTTTGTAAAGTTTTATAACACAGATATAGATGAAAACCTAATTCAAGAAATTTGTTTGTTACGAGATTTAATTTTTAATAAAAGAGAGGTAAATAACTCACAAGTCATTGCAATACATACTAAATAATAATTATAATGAGTTATTTCTAAATGTATTAACTGCATTAAAACTTTTATTTACGTTGTCAGTTACTACAACAAGTACTGAGCTCTCTTTCAGCAAATTAAAATTAAAAAAGAATTATTTCCGTTTAAGAATGCGTTCAGAACGCTTAAATGCACTTGCTGTTTTAAGCATCGGAAAAGAAATTGAAAAAAATTGTAATTTTTATAAAGTAATTGATTTTTAGCAAAAAATTAAAAAAATCACTTATTAAATAAATATG
>JAPMOQ010031668.1:1923788-1945932 GCA_026543055.1 Argiope trifasciata
ATGTGGCTTTGCAAAAAAAATAATAGCCCTAAATGACTTCTTGTCCCCAGATCCTTTTGAAAAGAAGGCAGACTCTGCCCTCCCCCCCCTTAAGAAAAAACTTTGGTCAATATGTATATAGATATTAATAATAAAGGTATGCTACCTTTGATTGATGTTATCATTTAATCGGCCTATAGTATATGATTGTTTGAAAAGATACTTTGATCCACAGTTGTTGGATAAAAGAAGGAAATAAATCAGTTCATTTTTATAATCCATCTTTATGTGACTTTCCATATCCACTTCATGATGAGTGAATATAGAAATACTTCATCTAACATATTACGGATGCAAAATGGCACTCCCCCTCATATAGGATCTTCCACCAAAGTTTCTTTCTACAACAGTTTGGGGATACAAGTGTTTCTCAACATTTCATGTTTCCTTGACCTTCAAGATTCCCAGTTTTTATTAGAGTGGATTTCTGATCAATGGGATACCTGAAATCCAGATTGATTTGTAAACTGCACCTGATTTAATAAATGCCACCTCTAAGACATCAGTAAATTCCTCTAGCCATGGTAAATGCTTGAAGTGCTATCCTCTATCTACGTTATGCAGTATGCCGTCTTATGTGAAGAAAATCTTTTGGAAAATTTGTTGCAGTAACAATGTTTCTCGTTTTTTTGTTTATCTGTCCTTATTTGTTGGTTTTGCTTTTCTTCGTCCGTTCCATATATAGCTCACATTTGTTTCTAAGGCGATCACATTTAATAAAAAAAATTGGTGCTGCTATTTGAAGCTACGAAAATTTCTTTCTAAATTTGTAACTGTTAGTTTAATTTTCTATATGATTCTTTAACTCGTACTGAACTAACCAATAATTTGTTCAACTTTTGTGAATGCTATGGTAGTTAGGGGCTCATATTTCTGAATAGTTTTATATTCACCTTGTATTTGGTCCAAGAAATATTGTCCAACTTTTCCTTGTCCTTGTTATGATGCTAAAAATTAAAGATCTTTAAATGAAAGAGGAAGTGATTTTAATGACGAGAATAACTGTATAGACAAATTTTTAAGAAACTTTTAATTTGACTGATTCAGAATTATTTGAATTTGAAGATCAGCAAGAAAGTGAGTCTTCGTCAAGTAAAAAGTATTTTAAAAAAGAAACCGTTTTAAATGGTCATCAATAGAAACAAAATTGTTTGAATTCCTTCTCACAACACTATTTGGGGAGTTTTCTTTACAGATGGCAGTATACATAATATTATAAAATAAAAAAATGTAACACTGAAAAATCAAAAATAAGTTTTCTGATATAACCACAAATGAAACAAAAAGTATAGATTTTGAAAGAATTAAACTTACTTTAATCAAACTATTACCAAAAACAATTTTCTTTTGTCACTGATGAAACTAGGAAAGATATTTTTTGCTCTGTTATGTTGAAAAAAATAGTTGATGTTTTTGTGATCCTCATGATTCAGTCACTCGTGAAAAGGTTGATACCGTTGCTCTTATTTTTGAAACTCTTTCATTTATTTTTATCTCCCAAAAGGCTAATGTTATAGTTTCGTGTGTTTGTATCAATAAAATTATCTCTGGTTTCAGAGATAGAGCAAGATGTAAACTGTATACTCTAAAGAAGCTTGTTAAATATGGACTGAAACTGATGTTCTAAATAATCAAGTATATAATGTTCATTTATATTGTATTAAAGATTCAGATGATATAGGATTAGAAGATAAATTTAAAAAAATTTAATTAACTAATGCATTTTTAGAACTGAGTGAGCCATTCTAAAAATCAAATATAATTATGAGTGGAAATTGTTTTATCTAATAAATCTCATTTCTGAATTTCAAAATAACGGATTGGTATATGTTGGGTAAAACAGAAAAGACATTGTAATATCACAGACAGGGATACTCGGTGTTCTTCCTAAAACTCCTATAAAATGAAGCGCAGACTACTTAAAGCACATCATGACCTCTACCCCCGTGCAGCTGTTCTTCTCTTCACTTCCCATCCTTTTAGGACAGACCTAACAGCTCCAAGGTGGTTAGCGGCATGAAAGACATCATTAAATAGTTTCTACCAAATAAATCTGAGAGCTGCATTTTCTACTTTATATGAATTTATGAAATATAATATTTATTATAACAATATCATCTCAGCCAAAATATTGAAAATTGTTATGCTTCGTATACACCATTCTAAAGAAATTTATTCTGAAACTTAAAAATCTGAAATAAAAGCATTTTGCAATTTTATCAAAGTGCAGATGATTATATAAATGAAAAATGATCCATATAATTGTAATACAGATAAACAAGTGAGATAGTCTATAGCTGTTTTTCGTAGATTATGAAAAATGGGGGGGTTTTTTTTGTTTTGTTTTTTTGTTTTTGGTTTTTTTTTGCTCTACAGAATTTAGAATCTCTAGGATTCCCTATTAGTTGAATGAATGTATGTGGAAAAATTTATTAAGAAGTAAAAACACGTTAAAGTTTCCAAACACTTCACAAAATAACCACTATACGCAATACAATAATGAAAAGGGTTTGCTTGGCGGGGAGTAAGAGTTCAAGAATTTTGATGAAAATATTTTTTGGGGAAAGGCATTATTGAGGAAGGAGACAAAAATTTATTCAGAGCTTGGGTCTTGGAAGTTTAAATCTTCGTTATATTGCAGATACCGTTGATATGATTTCTGAAAATTCATGCATTTTTTATCGAATCTATCTTGAAAGCCTGTTATGATTAGGATGTAGTTTTTGAATGAGCATCAGAATTGATTATATTTAACATTAGGAAATAAATGGAATATCCAAGAATTAATCAAGAGTTATGCCTGATTACGAAGCGAAATTTAAGAATTTACGCGGAGCTCAAGCCGTAATCAAAAATTCTTGGCAAAAATTTAAATGGACGAGGGAGCCATTTCAATTTTGTCCATTTAAAAAATGTGAACTGTATTTCTATGTATAGATTTTAAAAATCTTGTTTGCTTAGAATGTACTAATCGTACTCGAAATCTGTATTATAGATATAGTTTGGTATAAAGACAGATTCGTTTTTACCCAATAAAGTTTTCTTTAGATTTTCTCGTAACCATTAAAGTTTACGTGCTATAGAATCGATTCTACATTTATATATTGAAAAGAAAAACAAATAATAATGTTTATAAAGTGAAAAAAGAAGATTTTTTTTTCTAAATGATGAGTATTATTTATAGTACAGATTCAAAGAAATACGTGTTGTAAAGCAATTAAGAAACTCCACAAAGAATTTCTTGTTAAAAGATTCAATAAGAATTGGATATAACAATTGCACTTGATAAATAAATGTTATAGAGAGTAATTAGTTAAAAAAACTGGGATCAGTATAATAACCAACACTAATTATTCTGAAATATTTTTTTAATTCTTTATTTTCCGGAGTTTTTTTTCTTTCAAATAAAGGAATCAAGGAAAAAAGTTATGGAAAGTGTCTATATTTAAAGATAAACTCTAAAACCACTAGCAATTGCATTAGGCCATTATAATTAATTGAATATCTTAGAATCTTTAGAAATCCAGTTTTAGGATTTTTAAGTCATAATAAAAGGATCAATTTATTATTTACAGTATCCTCTTTGTTTTAAATATTTTTTCCCTTCTTTTTTGTAAATAATCGTGTCTTTCTCCTTCCCTCTTTTTTATGAACGGTGGAATCTTTTTTTTTTTTTACTTCCAATTGTTGACTTTAATTACTTTCCTAGAAATCCACTAATGAGCAGTTTTGTTTATACTTAGTTACGTTTCTTTGATAATGCTCACGTCCCCATTGATTTTTCGCCATGCATTCAGCTGATCAAATAAAGATAAGATACTCCGTAATTAAGAGCCGATTATTTTAAACAAAAACATCGTCTTCTAATCGCGGCATTTCTCTTTCCACTTTTTTCCCCAACCATTTATTTACGCTATTTCCCCTCCTGAAGAAGTCGTAAGTCAAGCGCTAATTGGCCCGATCGGATGCAACGTTGTCAAACAAAAGCACCACTGCCCGCCACACTCAATGCAGCGCCGGAATTGTGAAGAAAAACAGATTCGTGGCAACAGCGTTTTGGGAATGACGTCACACAGGGCTTGTCTATTCGAGAACGCTGGATGAGGAATGTCTGTTGATCCTCTCAGCATTTAATTGCCTAACTCAAATCCCCAAGGAAAGGTTTTTTCTTGCTCTCAAAGGCAAATGTTTGCTTTGAAGAGAAAGGTTATCTCCTATTCTTGACACTGAAATATTTTTTCTTCTGGGATTTATTTTTATTCCCTAAATTCTTATTTTTTTTGGTGAAACTTTTTTCACCCCAATCGAAGCTGTCTGCCAGAAGAGCAGATTTGTGGAATCTCCTTTTTTTTCTTTGTAGTTTTGCTTATTCTTTATTTTAACAACTTGAAGCACTGGTGTGAAAAAGATTAAAAGTGACGAGTTGTTTGGACATCTTTTCAATATCAGCCTTCACCACACTGGATAAATTATCTTCAAAAGTAATTTTGCCAAAATAATAATAATAATAATCAACAAAATACCCAATTTTGCCATTTAAATGAATTAATGCCAAGTGAAATTAATATAGCTGATTATTCCATCATTATTTTGTGATGAATAGTGATAAATTATCATTATTTTTTTTTTTTTTTTGGAAAGGGAAGGAATAACAGAAAAAAAATAGAGCTTTAAATATCAATTTTTTTTTCACATATATTTTCTAAATTTATGGAAGAAAATCCATTAAAAATATTTGCATCGAAAAAAAATTAATTTGGTGCTTGACTTGCAAAGTAAAAACTTGTTGTCTTAACTTTTCTTTTAAAAGTTGACTAGATCATATTTTTTGAAGTTCAAAAGGAGTATTTTATATTGTTAATCATATTGTCATTATTATTAAAGATAAATAACTACATGAATGCAACATCACAGCTGTATTGATAAATCTATTGCATACAAATCTGGTAAATAAATTTATTCAATTCGGTCCATCTTTCGGGCTGAAACTAAGCAGAAGTAATTGTTTCACCAATAGCCGTGTTTAGTTGAATTTACCTTAATTTCATTGATATTTCATTTTGAAACTATATGAGGACTTATTTAGATGGGACTTCACGATATTGTTGTTCGTTTGGAAGGATTTTTTACTTGTGGTCAAAGAATTGGCAAACTGCTCTCCAATATTCCATACTAAAAGGAGAATGTTTGACTCCGAAACATGTCTGTTAACCACCGGTTCTGAAATCACCTAACCTTTCTTCCAGTAACAATCCAGTTCTGAACTACCTGTAAGTAACAACAATTTGATAAAGTTATACTCTTCAAGCGATTTCAAATTGCATTCTTCTCTCTAATTTCTAATAATTTTCCCCTAACAAATATTTTTAAAACTTATTTTTATTTCTTTTTTGACGAATATACTCCAATATAACATGCATTGTCACATGAAATTTAAAGTGGCATTTCTAGACTTCAAAAAAGCTTTATTTGCAAAGATGGTCGTTTAGTATCTTTATAAGTCGTAATTATTTGAATGTCCAATGAAATTTAGCAATTTTCTTATTAAAAATATCACTTCTTTCATCATGAGTCAATCATGACGATTTCATCAAAAATAAATCATGAATATTAGTTCAATTTAATATATATTTTCTCACAAATGCTTAAATACTTCTGAGTGTTCTAAGTCAAAGATTTGAACAGTTTTGAAACTTAAAAATAAAAGGCAATGGAAAGTATAAACGATATCTATAACAGTTTGTGCATACAAAATTGAACAAGAAAAATATGTATGAAATATAATATGGCAATATTGAATACAATATTTGTAATTAAAACTTAATGGCAGTATTATTCATAACTATATAAATATAAATTAACTAGAAAATTATTGTGTTGTTAAAGCATCTTTCTCAGACTATCACTAATGAAATTATATGAAGTAAATATAAATAACATGATATAAATGTATTAAACATATAAATGCAGAATATATATATAACATAAATAAAAATAAGTATAATATAAAATAAAAATAAGTATAATATAAAATAAAAATAAGTATAATATGAAATAAAAATAAGTATTTTGAGTTTCTATTATTTTTCCCAGTTGAGTATTTTTTAATCAAATTCATTTCTATAAGGAATTGTATATTTTTTACTGTCTTAAAAATTATTTCATCAAATATGTAATATTTTATTTTAAAATTGCATCATATATAGCTTTAGCCAATGTAAACAAAATTTTCTTTTTGATAAATATGAATAAGATAAATACAATGGCACTAAATAATTATCATACAATTGAAAATTTCAAAAAAAAATTACATTTTTTGAAATTCGTGCTAGATTTCAATGCAGAAATTTCTTAATCATACATAATTAATGTTTAATATTATAATTAAACTTATTAAATCTAAGATTTTTATTTAATTAAAATTAATACTTAGATTTCTAAGCATGTGTCAAAGTTTGTTAATTAAAAAAGTTAAAATTTTTATAGATCCATAATAAAAAATTAGATAATATTCTCATTTAATAAATTCATTTTCTCATGCAAATGAACACTAATAGTCTAATTTACACCAAGAAAATTTCTACATTAAAAATAAGTGGAGAAAAAAAATTTTGAAATTAATTTAAAGTTTGCATAGGAAAGTTCCATTATAAATTCTATAAAATTTTAGAAGCCATAGGTAATGATAAACTGTAATAGGTAACTAACTGTAATTTTGATTTAACTGAATGAATTCTTAATAAATTAGTTCGTTTTATTTCCTTTCATATTGAAATATTTGATACTTAAAAAGCATTGAGTGAGATATAATTACGAATGCTTGAACTAAAAATTTTATTACGTTTTAATTTATTATTTAAATTGTAATAAGGAATTTATTATTTCCAGCTTAAAGAGATTTTTTTCAATATTGACTGGGAATCTAAAACTGATATTAATTTCATTGCCATGCTTCGAAATTAATATGCAACTTCCCAATAAGCTATATTAATAAAAATGTTGATAATAACCGCAATATATTATTTTTTACAATAATTTTAACAAACATCTACTGATAATTTTTAATTACTTTTGCTACAAAGTTAAAACACTACTGCATTTGCATGGTAATAGAACGAAAGCTTTCTTTAGTTTAGTTTTTTTAGAAAGTTGTTTTATAATAAAATATAAGACAAAAGCAAAAATAAAAAATTTTAAATTTTTTAGATTTTTTATTCATTTAAATAATTTTTTATATTTGTTTTGAAATGTATTTTTAATTTTCGATTTTCATATATAGTTCTCTTGAATAATAAGAGTTTTACAAACAATCAATTTCATCCATATTCATCCTCAAGATAGCAATAAATCATATCAAATTAAAAGGTTCTTGAACGGATGAAGAATGCTTTAGGTTGTTTTCCGCAGTAAAAATAAAACTGAGTTCTGGAATGTTGTAGCATCAAAAATTGACACATCCATTCTGAAGATTCAAAATGACTTTAATGAGGTTGAATTTGCATTCGAAATGATGGGATATAAATTAGTTTGTTCCAATATCCAAGAATGAGGGCGTTGCAATCGTTTATGTCATCTCGCAGTGCATGTAATTATAAAACAGTCAGCAATTGGTTTCTTCACTCATAAGAATGTTGGCTTTTTGTTTGTTAAGGATGCAAGGTCGAGTCGGGGTTGAGAGTGTGTGCAGGTTTGATAAGGCATCTAGATTTATTTATAGTAGCTGTATTTTTAACGCTGCTTTGCCCCACATTGATGTTTATTCGTATTCCTTCAGATATTGAATGAGCTCATCAATGCATATTACAGCAGTTCCATGGCTCACTAGTTTCTGTGACTAATCTTCTTCGTCATCGTCAGTCTCCTTCAAACTTCCTTCTCAGCAAAATGCTTAAAGCTTGTATCATGGAATGGCAATTAATCATCTCAACGATGCTATCTCCATCGACGTTTACTTTCTCCAGAAATATATTTCTATAAATTAGCAGCATCATAAACAAAAACTTTTTCCTACTTCTTCTGAAGACTCAACAGTAATTTTTCCTGCTCTTGAAAAATATTCCTCTTGGACTTCATTAGCTAATTGTCTCTCAAACCATCTTTAGAGCATCAGTGCTTAAAATCTAATTGCACAATGTTCCATTATTGTAGAGGTTTCCATCATTATGCTGAAATTTATTATCACGTAGATCAAAAGGTAGCGCATAATCAAGAGTTTACTGTATACCAATACTGTTCTTTAAAAATTGAACGAAAGAAGAATGAAAACTATTTGAATATCTTTATATTGAGACCCTTGGCTCTATTCGGCTATTTGACTAATCCTGACAGATCAGATTCAAAGATATCAAAGATTCAAAGATCAGATCAAAGATAAAGTATTACATAATATGCCAACATTGAATAATATTTTTTTCTATAAAACCATTATTCCAACCAAAAATTTATCTCCAACTATGTTATTGTAGCTCATTTTTTCAATGAAATATTCAAATAATTACATCAAACCATTTTCTCTAGTTTTATTTATTGCATATTTAATTGAAAAGTTAAGAATAACTGTAGTTTCTTTAGGTGTAGCAGTTAGTGACCAAAATTAACAGTAAATATAAATATAGTTTGTTTGTTTTTTTTTTCATTTTAGGAGGAGAAACCAACGATTTCAGATATCATAGCTTTCAAAGCATGAAATTTCAAAATAACTACGAAAGCACATCAATCGGAAAAATGTTCGATCGGAAATTTTAAATAGCTTCCTTTGAGTTTAAAAAAGATTTATCGTTAAGTTCCCCAATACGGTATAACTTAAAAATCATACAAACTTTAGTTTGTCAACTACCAAGGTCGTTTTAAGAAGAAAAATAAGTTAAGATAACTTTTCCATATAAAGAAAAAAATTATTCTGATTGACAAATATGAGCAGGGATACTCTAAAATGTTATACAAATATATAAAAAATTAACAACATTGTTTTTGTAGTCATCAGATTGATACATTATGAGCAAATCCTCCTTCGCCCCTTTAAAAATAGTTTTTTTTTTCTCCAAGTATTCGAATACTCCATCACCCGAATGAAATGTTGTCTCAATTAATCCATATGAGTATAATTCTATATATTCAGTTACTGAATATGAAAAAAAAGGGGGGGGGTTATCAGATGGCTATTGCCAATATTTCTGGGAACTAGAATAATAGAATGAACCAAAAAAAATCTGAGAATAATGAGGAAAATATAGTAATTTTCAATCTAATATTAGAATGTGACATAGACTAGTGGCTCCAATTTGTGTTCCAATCTTTCTGTGAAGAATTGGACATTTTCAGAAGAATCCTGTGTGCTATTATATCGTATTTATGATCTTATCTGTTTTTTTACATACAATTTCGCATCTCATGTCATTTTTACTGAACACGTGTCACAGTTTATATTCAAAATAATAATACAGATAATTTTGCGTAAATTCAAAATCAGTTAAATTCTACTGTTCCATCTATATATACCATATTATTAGAAAATGGTCTGATTGAGTTTTTTTGCTTGAGTTTATTATAATAAATTTAGTGGCAAAGTATGAATTGTGTTTTGGTAATCAGTAAAAAACTAATGTTCACTCAAAAATGAATAGTAAAACTGCAAAAATTTTAATCCCATTTGTTATTTCCTATTTGTAGAGAATCATGTTTACCCTCCTGAATCCGGTTTAACTCAATCCGATTTAATTTCCGAGATTTAAAACATACATAATGTTCAAAAAGTGTATTTATTTAACTTTTTTTAAACTTTTTTATAATAATTTGTTTAGTAAATTTCTTTGCATACTAAAATGCATTTCATTTTATTTTTCCAAACCGTATGAAAAAAAATAGTTGGAGATTTGTTACTTTGTTATCTTGAAGTGATACGTAATATAGAAAAATATCTTGCCAAAATCACAATTTAAATAGGCTTCAATATCTCAGTCTACATCTTTTCAAAAGGACTCTGTCGGACTACAGATCCAATTTGTCCTATCATTAAACAACGGTTTGGGGCCATATTTTATCATATCATCAGAAATGATGTTTACAAGTATGATTCTTCTATTAACAGATAAATTATATTTTTGTTTTTGTTGCATGGTATCTTTCCTTCTACACCCATTTATTCTGAGAGGGGGGTTATCAAATCGTGATTGAGGATGAGAATCTTCTGCCATAGTGATTGATTCTCGCCACCCTTGTGGATATACGAAAAGAAGAGAAGGGTTTGGCTACTCCTATCTATAAAGGGACATATTTCCTTAGGGAAGAGTTGTACCGTGGTCGGTGACGATCCATAGAATTCAACCACAGGTAACGCCAGTGTTGCTATTGAGTCGGTATGGTCGGAGAGTCAGTCTATAACTATAACTTCTTCATCCATTTGGTTATCCTTAACTTTCAAATGTCTTTCAGACTTTTTAATCATACTGCATACGTAACAAAAATTGATCAGTTAAAATTCAGAAATAAAGATTTTAGAAAAGCCTATATCAACATAAAATCGTCAGAAAATATTTTCTTAAATGAAATTACATTTGAATTCAGTAATATGAACTAAATCATGAAAAAATACATAAATGATTTACATGCAAGTACTTTTTAAAGCGAAATTTGAATTTCTAAATCCTAGCTTTTTAGAATAATATTTATGTTCAGTATAACATGGTATGGTATGTCATATTATTTGCGAATTACGACATAATAATAATTCACCTCAAATGATAAAAGCAATACATAAAAATGTAACCCGAATATTTGTTTGAAAATTGAATTGAGAATTTTTCGTTTTTGTTGGATTTTAAAAGAAATCCCTGCAGGTATACTTCCCTCCCAATCATTTTTCATTGTTTCAGAAAGTAGCAACTGACGGAGGAAAGCCACTGTATCTTTAAATAATAAAAATTCCAATTTTCGGCGCTGTCAGCGAATCACAACAAATAAAACTGTCGTGACGGCGCCAACAAATTTCAAAAATCCATTCTATTTAATTTTACGGATGGTTAAGTTAACATTACTGAGTGAAGAATTGGAAAAAGGTCATTGCAAGGGGCACACATAAATGAGCATTAGAATAATATTCTTCAGAAACGATGCGAAATGATAATGTCATCGTGGTTTTGATTCGATGACTTGGATCTAAAACAGTTTTCTTTTGCAAACTTAAATCTTTTTTGATGTTTTATTGTTACGATAAAGGCATATGGAAAAATGTGAATCTTTGCTGATAAAGTGAAATTTAAATGAAAGCGATTTAATAAAAGGGATATTGAAATGATGATCCATTCACTCTTATCCTTTATTCTTTCACCAAATACAACGGTGAGTTTTAGAGACATAAATGAAAATAATACATCCTAAGCTTTCAGTTTCTCGTATACTGAAAACAATTCTCCAAGATAGTTTAGTTTAGTTTAGTTATATTAACGTCCCGTTTTTAAAGCAACACTAGGAATTTTTGTTATTTCGAGAGGAATCTCGTAATTTTGATCGGCGGGGAGGTGACGTGGACGACACCTAAACGGGCACTCCCGTCTCCAAGCATCTACTCCACATCAGGGGGAGGACGCTTGGCCCCGACGGATTTAACGTGCACTAGACCGGATTACACGACGGTTCTTCGGTGGGTTTACTTTAGTTTAGTTATATTAACGTCCCGTTTTGAAGCAACATTAGGGCTATTTCGGGTTGGACTTGGTAATTTTGAACTACAGTCAGATGACGAGGGCGACACTTGAGCTGACACGCCCCCTTTCCAAGCTTCCACACCACAAAAGTGGGAGAACGTTTGACCCCGACGGATTTAACATGCACCAGACCCGCTTACACGGCGGTTCTTCGGTGGAATCGAGCCTCGAACCTGCAACCCTTCAGTACCAAAGCCGAGACTAACCACTAGGTCACAGCTACCAGGTTCTTCAATCGGATCGGGTCTGGATTCTGAAGCCCTTTGCTTCTGTAGCTGAGACCTTAATACCAGGCCACCGCTGCTCTCCATTTAAGAGGAAATCTGCATGAATGAATGAAAATAAATTTAAATTACGATTTTCAGAAAATTTTCATATCAAATTCAAATATTTATTGTTCAACCAAAGAATGGAAATTTTATTGAGTGATTTTAAAAGAAATGATGTCTTGATAATACATTTCATATTGCATCAATATTTTTCTTTACACAGTTATATGATATCATTTTGGAATAAACTAAATTCCATCTTCATTTTTTATTGAATATTCGCCTTTTTCGTTTGAAAAAATATTTAAAACTTGTAGATATTTTTTTTATATTTAGTTATTATTTTTTCTTTTGTTGGTTAGATAACTTATATTTTTTATTGTTAACATTGTTTTTTACTTGAATTTGAAATTTTAAAAAAATTATACAATTAGAATTTCTTTCGGACATTTCTCACTTTGTTAATTCTTCATATTAATTCTTCATTCTTAAGAATATATGCATAAGTAATTTCCTTGTTGCACACAAATAGAAATTTGTTCAATTTTAAGAAAATATAGCTTTTGCACTCAAAAGCAATTTTTTGATATAATATTTAAAATTGCAGCAAAAAACATTTGTTATATTGTTTATGTTTGTCAAAGAGTTCTCAAGGTATTGTATGATATATATATTTCTAACACAATGCTTTCTAGTTTTCTAATACTAATTATAAAATTCTTTATTCATACCTAATTAATCAAAATTCCATCAGTATATATAAAATTTTTGAAACCTATCTAGTTGTTATGATTTAAATAAATTTCAGAAAATAATTAGAATAAGGAATTATAAAAATAGACAATTTTTTTAAAATTAAGAGTTATTCTTCAAATACATCACAATATATTATTGAAGAATTATTCTTTAATATGAAATATCATTCTTTACTTGAAATATTATTATTTAACCCTTTATCTGTTTCACTTTCTTTTGTATCTAATAAGATGAAGCCTTCTGTTTTGGGAATGTTTTCATATTTTGATTCAATTAGAAACTCATTGAATATTTGACTTATTTATGAATCCAAAACAATTTTAATATCGAATTATAATCGTTATGAGTGGTTTATTTTTTCCTGGTAACTATCGAAATTCGATAAATCGATGCATGTATGGCACTCGGGCAAAACAGTTAAGAGGTTAATATGAAATATTATTCTTTACTTGAAATATTATTATTTAATATGAAATATTATTCTTTAGTATGAAATATTTAAAAGTCTTGTTTGTGTGTATACGTTCTAAATATAAATATACTTGGAAAATTGAACACATCCACTCTGTATATTTTGTACATGTGTATAGAAATCAGCACATCTTCTTCTAATGTATTTTACTTGTTGGTGCATGAAAAATTGTTCTTTTCTTAAATATCTGAAATATACGAAATGATCTACAACTTGATTAACAGAATAAATTATTTTTTAAAAATACCCTTTCTTCATTAAATGGATTATAAATAATTCTACCAAGCATTAAGCATTCAATTATTTAAAAAAAGACTGTGGAAATTTATGTTTAAAATAATACAATAGATTGTTTCAAATGTCAAATTAAAAATATTAAACTAAGAAAAAGCAGTTAGAATTTGAAGAATTTAATGAGCGTTAGAAATTAATACTAACTAAGATTTCAAACTTTTAAAGCAAACACGAAAGCTGCAGACTTTTTAAAACACAATTCTCAAATGAAACTTCAAACGTATTTTTACTTAGCACAATTTTGTTTAGATGGATTGTTGACTCTTCTTCTGGTGACCAAAGTTTAGAGTCCATTGTAGACCTGAAATCACAAGGAGAATGATATCATCCGTTCCAACGATGACGTCAATTCGGTCGGAAATGATTAATTCGTTTTCTAGGAGCAGATATTTCGATGAGCATTTACTGACTTGCTTGAAAAAGCCCTTCATCCATTTTGACTTTCGGGGCTCAGAAACTGAAATTCAACGAGCAAATTAAAATGTTCTCATAAAAATGTTAATTTTTATTTTTGTTTATCTGATTGAATTTTCTCTGAAATGAAGAATGTCGTTTTTTTGAAGCATCAAATTTAAAGGATAATTCAGGTTTAGTTTTAGCTCATTTCTTGAAATTCCAACTAAATTTTTTTTTTGTTCATACTGAGTTTTAGACAAAAAAAAATTGCTCATCCCTTTATCTTATTTTAGGTTAAATTCATATTATCTCAAACATCATTAATGTACTATTAATACATCATTAGAGGTATTAGATTATCTCAAACAAAAGACAAAGAAAAACATTCATTTTGTTTCATGTTATCAAAAGAATGTATTACATGTTAACATAGAAATGTTTCGATTAAACATGAAATAAACTGAAGCATTCAGATTTTAAAACTTTATAGAGAAAAAATAATTATCTATTCAAATATTCTATAAAATGAGTGTACATACCATGACTAAAATAGGATTCCTTTTATTTTCCTCAAAAGTTATTGATTTTCTCCCCAATTAAATCTTGAATAATAAGAATCAACGAATGACCTTTTACAGTGTTAGGAATACTAAAAATTTCATTCTATTTTTGAATAAGAATTATTTTGAAGAAAATGATCATGAAAATGGAAATTCGTTCAATTTCTTATTTTCTTCATTATTAATGATTAAAAAAGTAAGAACGTAAATAATTTGAAATACTTAAACAAAAAGCTTTCCACTTTTTCAGTATTATTTAGATAAAAATTTCATTTTATTTTTATTTCCGGAGTCTTTCTTTAATTTTTTTTTTTTTGAATTTCTCCCCAGTCCAGGTAATTTTTGATCTTAAAAAAATTTATTTGAAAGGATCTTTCTTTAACTAATTTGGGAGGCGTTTAATTTTAAATGTAATTTTTTATGTTGAATCCAAAAGTTATTTCTCAAATTTTATTCAGTAGTAAAACTGATAAAAATGGAATACATTTATTACTATAATAGTTACAAATTTTTAAAGGAAAAGGATATATAATAATAATTTTCTCAAATGCTTTTACTTATTAATATTGAGAAATGCTTTATAATCTTAAATTCAAGCTATAACCCAGAATGCTTTTTTTTTTAAAGATGGAGGTCGTGAAAGTATTGAAACATTAAAAGCGGAAGAAATATTAACATTCTCAGTTTTCACGATACTAAGGAAAAAAACTAGAGGGGAAAATGCACTATATGGCAATTACATTTAAGGTGTTACTTAACAAATAAAATTTCTTTTGTTAAAAGTGAAAAACATTAAAGCAGATATGGGGGGGGGGTCTGGTAGTAAGGTTTTGGTTATGGGATCGGAGATGTCCAGGTTCTAGACCCGATTCCACTGAAGAACCGTTGAAGAAGCTAATCAAATGAGCTTCTACCGGGCTTTGTGCCCTCTCGCCGGTGTGATGCAGATACTAGGAGACGGGGATGCTAGCTAAGGCCCTGTCCTCGTCATCTGAAATCAGTTTTAAATTACTGGGCCAACCCAAATTTGCTCTAATATTACTTTTAAAAGGACGCTAATATAACTAAATCAAACACTGAATTAACTAAATACTTGAAAAATAGTTATAAAATATAAAGATCCTCCTCTTCTAAAAAGTCGACCATGTATTGGTTGTGAATTGTCGATCACTCTGTCTGCTCTGAGCTGCCAAATATTTACAGGATCAGTGTAGCAAAATTTTAGTGTTTGATAATCCTATTAAAAAAGCACTTAATATATTATTTTTATTTAAATTTTCTATTTCTATCTCTAGCTTAATCCCATTCCTTACCATCCCACAGATATCGTTTTACTTCAAAATTTAAAAAGTTAGATAGCTGCTATTTAATTTCGACACGAACGTATTATCACAATCGAATGAAACTTCTAGCGTAGTCAGGTTACAAAAAAGTATCCGATAACATACAGACGCTCACTTATTGATTGATAAAACAGCAACTAAATATACGGAACTCACGGCCCCGGTGCATTGCATACTTTTCTCATCACCCACCCCCCTTTTGCAAAATTGCTGCATGCCGTCCTCCCCCGCAGGTTCTGTCAGTAAGTCGATCCGTCACGATTCATCGGGTCGAGTTTCACGTTTCCGTGAACGTTTTCGAAGATTCGGCGACGGATGATGAATCGGCTTCGGATGGGGGTCGGGACGACGTTTGTTTTCTATTTATCTGAAAACTGTCTTCCGTTTTAATCGATGGCCGTGTCGAATGTCCCATTCCGAGTGGATAAATACTCAATTAAAGAGGAAAAAAAAGTTCAAGGAGTTGGTCGTGGTTGTGTGTTGTGTTATGCACGCTTAATTGGGCGCATCTTTACGCATGATTTCAAGTTTGGACGCGCTTTTTCTTTTTTTTCTTTTTTTTTCAGCGCTATGTATGCATTTGAAAGTTTCTTTATTTAAACATTAACAGCATTTTTTTGTTTGTTTAGGGAAATGGAAACCTTTGTACCTTCAAAATGTATATTTTTCAGTTTAAGTCTAATAAAATAAGGGATATTTCACTGTTCACAGAAATGGATACTTTGTATAGGTTTGAAAAGTAAAACATTTTAAAATTATCCTTTAACGATGAAGGAACTAGAAAAGAAGTTAGAGAGAGAGAGCTTTTTGCTTTTATCTCGAAACACGTTTTCAAATTTCGGCTCGCTTAAAATGCATTTTGTTCATTACAATAGTATGAAATTTTATATAACAATATTTACAAACATTATATACCTATTTTTTTTTGTCTTATGTGGAATGATATAGATCGTTAAGGGGTATTTATAGCCCCAAATAATATATATATTTTTAGATTTTCAAGTAACGAGACATTTACTATTATTATCATTATTTTGAAATTTTTATTATTAATAACTAAACAAAAATAAGTTCGCTGAATTAGAAAACCTATGCTCATATGATGATTTTGAAGTGATGTTATATATAATTATAATTATTATTATTTGAGCGTACTGATTTGTGATTATAAACTTGAAAGCTATCCCATCACAATACATATTCGATTTGCATAAAAGCTTTTACTTTAAGAAACGAATGTATTTTTTACTGTTTTATAATCAAAATAATTTATTCGTTTCATATATCCTAAATTTTTTATCACATCAAATTTTACTTGTGAAAATATCCCCATTGTTTACAACTGAAATTTTAGCAATCCATTGTTGAGAACATCTCAGTTCTCTTAGAGGACTATACGGATGATAATAGTAACAAAATGGCTTAAGTCAAAAATTTTGATGCAACCAAACGTATCAAAAGTTTCTGGGGTCAAGTGAAATTTACCCTAGTTATTTTTAAAGCATTATCTACAGAATTTTCACAATCATGAATTATTCTTTATTATTATTTTTTTTTTTATTAAAACTAATTTTTAGTACAAAAACATTATCAACTCTCAAAACATGATTCTTGCAAATCTATGCTTTTCAAGAATTCCTATGCTTTTATTAACAATACTTCTTTTATTATATGTATTCAGGTTGTTAAGCATTTGTCCTTGCATAGCATATTTACCTGATCACTTATCCTCAGGTATTTCTAACCTGGCCATGCAAATATATTATAATTGGGTGATGTTTCTTCTTTCAGTCTGATCTTTAAAGTACTTCATTATTTTGTAACTTCAGAAAGATTCTCCCGAAAATAAATTTCCATAATGAAATTCTGTCCTGAATTTCTACTACCTTTAAAACTGATTCCCGATATTTAGTAAAATCCATTCCTTACCTATTAATACTTAGAATAAGCTGGTTTGATTATTATTACGCTTTTTATTTATTTCACTCAAACAAATGATTTATCCTGTTGTCGTTGTTACTTATGGCACTTGCTGTAGATAATCCCGTTGATGAAGTCATTGATTCAAGTCGGGTTTGTGCAGTAGAATCTGAGAAAAAGACTCCTGTGCAACCGAAGGCAAAACTCTGGCTTCTGACTCATATGAAAATATTCAAACACTCGCTGGTACAACTCCTTTTTACAAGGGGTCTCTTTCACACACCTTACATCTAGAATACAGGTTAAAGAAAAGCCATGTCCAAACGGGGACAAGAACCCCTGTCGCCTAAATCACGGTATAGACGCGCTATCCCTATACCAGGATTCCGGTATTTATTTTTAATACATTCAGCTCTCATATTATTCAATAGACTTATTTATCAAATAGTATCTATGTAAATTGCTTTCTTACCACCGAAAACTAGAGTCGTAATTTCATTTTTGGGTTTTCAATTACTGACCAACTTCTAAATGAGCTTGTTTTTTTTATATTTATCAGAACGTGTTCTTCTTTTTGATAACATAAAATCATGCTTAAACTATTATTATTATTGGAAATAAATAAATTTCACGACATTTAAACTTGGTTTTTCTTTCCCACCTTCGTAATTCGACTTTAATTTCATTCAACCATCTAAAAATGAATTGATTGTTTATAAAACATTGATATATTCTGAGGATTATTAGTTGTGTGCAGAAAGTGGCGTTACACCGGCTAAAAGTTTATAATTACAATTTTTAAAAAAGAATTTAAATAGCTATCAAAAGATTCACTATTCAAATATAACTTTCCTATGCATACGTACAAGATGCAAAAGAAGTTAAAGGCGGCTTTAAAAAAAAAGAAAAAAAAACCGAAATAAAATAAAATCTTAGCGTAAGATATATTGAAAATTATATTACTTATAAAAGCTTAGCGTAGAAGATATATTGAAACTTTATATTCATATGTTTCTTGAACGTTTTCTTGATAAAAATTGATTGAATTGATATGTTGTTAAAACTTTATTTCTACATGTTTCTTGAACGTATTCTAGATAAAAATTACAAACCTTAATGGATATAACGATACTAGGAATCACTATACAAATACTTCCACTCATGACCGCTCTCTGCATTTCACCAACCAAGTATCGAAAAACCAACAAGCAGTACACCCTGTGCTCGATATCCGAATTACCATTACACTCAACTCTAATTACTTGGATCCGAAGTGTGATCCTCCCGAGTGTCGAGGGAAAATTCGCTGCAGTGAAGGCAGCGTTGTAAATTTTCGGCATTACCGGCCAGGAACCGGCATCCGCTCCGTGCCGATAATTACTGTACACGTTATTAACAGCGCCGCATTAGAGGAAATCTTGTTGCATCGGTCGTATGAATTAAGTCCTCAAAGCCGATGGAAATGTTAAGAGCGTCATTTATTTAATCTGCTCCAGAAGCCGATTGATAAATGTTGCAATGAATGCGGCCCGGACGACATGCAGGTTTGCATAACGAAACGCTCCATCATGAAAATACGTATTTTGAAGGGACAGGGGGAAATTAGGAAGGACGGACATTTTGAGTGTTGCCAAGGGCAGTTATTCTCCGCTCAATGCTTATGTTTGAGATGGATAGTTATTCTCCACTTAATGTTCATATAGCTAATTATGTTTTTATGTTCATGAAAAATTTTAATTATGACCTGAAAAAATGATACAATAAATTACTATAGCATATATTATAAATTAATATCATGTAGCATGTAATTTAATGTAAACTTAGCCTATTGAACTTAACATAAACGTATCGTAATGTAGCATTTTAATTTAAAAACTGAAGATGTCAATTTCTTGTGTTATTTTAATGCGAAAAGTATATGCTTGATTTGAATGACTGCAAGCTATTAAATAATAAATATATATAAAAATATATATTGGAAAAATCAATTATCAGGGCGTCAAATAGCAAAAATACTTTTCCATCAAAACTCTAGGGGTCAGAGAGAAAATCGTGAAATATGAAGAGCAAAAATAAATTAAAATTGTTGTCATATTTATTATTTATAAATATGATTTTATTCATAATTCCGGAAGAGAAAAATATCGGCATAGTGATTGGTTCTCGCCACTCTCGTGGGTATAGAAAAAGGTGGGAACTAGCTACCTAACATCGATGAAGGGATGTACCTCTTTAGGGGAAGTTTGTAGTATGGTAGGTAATGATTGGTCCTTAGGACTCAACCAGAGATCTCGCCAGTGTTGCTGTTGCATCGGTTAGGTCATTCAAGTTTTACGGTGGGTTTTCGGGGGGTGGGAGTAGTGTGTCTATAACTTATACTCTATTTTCATTTTTATGAGATGAATGTTTAAGAATATTCTTTTTTCAAATGAGGTTCATAATAGCTTTTTATTCCTCTCCTATTCTCTTTTGTGCCTCATCGTTTTACGATTTTATTTTGATCCAGATTTTTAATGAAAAGTCATTTTTTTTAATGCAGAGAGGAAGTAATTTTTGAAATTTTGAAATTTATTATTTTTTAGTTTCTAGTCAATAACATATTCGCTAAGGAGGTACTGTTTCTTTTTCCAAAGCCCTGACAATCAAGGATTTGGCCTTTTCCTTGGATAAAATGCCTAAATCTTATGCTAGAACTGAATTCAGTTTCCCAAATGTTGCAAAGTTGTGCACTTATAAATTTGACAAATTGGTTGACAAACTTTTTATCTGTAATACTAAGAATTTATAATAATTTCCGTAATACTAAAGATTTTAAACAGAAAAAAAATTCCATTAATGTTGATCGTTAATTATATATATATATATATATGTGTGTGTGTGTGTGTAATATTCTACTACATTATTAAATATTATAATTAGTATAATATTTAATAATGTAGTAATTTTTAATACTCGAATGACAGATTTGCTCGAATGAAATTTGGTATCTGGTCTTCACACCAAAATTCTTCTGTTTCGAAAACTTGACAAAAGAAGTGGAAAGAGAAAGAGAGGGCTGTCTGTTGGTTCCGTGTATATGCTAAAGTGTTAAAACAAAAAGAGTGTTGAGTCAATGGAATTTTCTATTTGTTCGTGTCGGGGAAAACCACCATCACGAAAATCGTAGATCTTTGTCGAATTTGCATTTAATCGATTGCAGGAAAAAAGTATAAATGCATAATGTATCATCTTCACTAAACTAAAACCAGCTTGCGTGGTCTGCCCAAAGCTTTTACACATACTCAGGAATGAAGGTGTTATTCTAGAGAAAGTTACAATTGTTTCGAAATACTAACTTTTGAGGTGAAATTAACAGTTTTACTGAATCTCGTAAATCCTTGGCAAGTGTTTTGACGCTTAGTTCATAGAATGCGATTCAGAAAAAAAGACCCGAAAAACGTATACTTATCTTAAGCACTCGTTTCCTAACCGCTTGAAAGAAAAATTTGACATAAAACTAAACTTGTAGGTACAAATTCCCAAACCAAATTTAATATTTTAAATCGTTGCGTTTTTGAGTCATCAAATTTGCATGTTCCGAAAGTATAGGCAGAGACAGATGATAAACTCCTCCAAACTCTTGATTGATAGACGGCAAACTCCTTTTATGGATTAGGTTCAAAAGTTAGAAAATGCCTATACTATAGTTGTAAAATAGGTATACCAAATTTTATTTTCCTAGATAACTTCATTTTATAACTATCTCGTTAAATTATATTCGAAACCGATTTTGTTCTCAATTTGACAGAAATCTAAAATTTTCCCGTAAAGTGCTTATGCTAAATTTCAACCATTAGCTTTCATCAAAGCTTTCTTGGGGTATTTTTATCACAGGCAGACAGACAGACAGATAGCCATTTTCTGAAAATTTATTTTTCGTTCTCTGGAGGTCTAAAAGTGGTAATTTGTCAATTTCTGATATTCGAATTTTTAACAATTGCAATATTTTCTCAAAACTTCCTATACCAGAAAGTAAAATATGAACACAAAGTCATATTGAGCCAAAATAAGAGAAACAGGATTTGAAAGAAATATTTAAATTTTTCTATCCATACATCAATGAAAATGAATTGAAAAAGTTCTGGAAATAAGATTAATTTCATGAAAATTGTATTTTTTAATTGAATACAATATAATAAAACTTTTAAACTTCAATAAAACTTTTTGGTTCCCAACCTGATTTTTCTCATGAATAATTATTCAATGACAAATCATCAACGATTTTTTTTCTTTCAAATTTCATGTAATAAATTAATTTGCGTAAATTTCCATTTTAAGCTGTCTTATGTGCATTCACTGTAAATCCACTTATATACACACACACACATATATACATACATACATATATATATAT
>JAPMOQ010031668.1:1946032-2019987 GCA_026543055.1 Argiope trifasciata
ATTATTAATAATAACCAAACCGGTTAATATTAATAATGATCTGTAAGTATCACAACTAATTATTCACATTAATTGTAATAGATATATCAAAGTTTACATCGACATACCTAACTTTATATTTATGTAAACCAATTTCTCAATCTTCTCTATATTACAATTATATATTTCCAAATGTATGCGAATAAAAACATAATAAATCTGTAATTGTATCAAAACTTCAGTACTCGTCCATAAGAATTCCACTCTGGAATAATAACTAATTGAATTTTGCAAGCGAAGGAGAGTGGGCAGCAAACATAAACAAGTGAGAAATGCCAGATCGCAAGCACAAAGATTTTTATGTCCCGGCATCTGTGACCGTAAACCTCTTTATCGGATTTTTTTAGAAGGTTCGCCCCCTCTTGCTCGATAAGGGAGTGACGGGCCCGTAAACATCCTGCCCTACACGGACGCGTTTATGGCTGTTTCCCTGGGGTCAAGACGAATCTTCTCTCCAGCAGAACCCTCGTATTTTAAGGGAAAGATAATACAAACGGACTTTTTATTAGAGGCCTGTATATGTTTTTCTCAGTAAAATGTTCCAATCAATTTCTTCGACAGTTAACACTCTTTTGTTTGTAAATATCGAACAGAAATGAATAAGAAAATAAGAAAAGGATGAGTTTTAATGAGTTCTGTGAAACAATGTCGAAAGTCCATTGTCTTTTCAGAGAGGCAATAAAAAACAAGGATGGCACTAGGATATGCAATAATATATTCTAGACACTTTCGCTCCATATTTACCACATGTATTTTTTCTTGTGTGTGTGTGTGTTTCTATAATTTTCATGACTATAGTCAGTTGCAGTTAAAACCAATTGAATAGCGTTTACTTTATGAACTGCATTGGTATACAATAAATTTTCCTACACCTATTTTAATGAGTAACATATTATCGTTAAATTGTAAGAAACTACAGCTCTCTACAAAACAAACAGTCGAATCTAGAAATTAAAAAAGGGATACTTAATTACCTCTTAGGCAATACAAATTCACTAAGAGAAATTTTTCAAAACTTTAATTAAATTTTTAATTAAAATTAATCTAAATTTGTAAGGTTTTCCTCAATAATTTTAAAGCATTTAAGTGTTTAAAAAGCATTTTTTCGTCACTTCAAATAAACTTGAAATTGTTTTCAAAAGGATATAAAGGATATAAGAAAAAAGTCTTTTTGATTAGTAAAGAAATTAATGCTTATAGGTTTTTTATTCTTATTTGATCCACTTCTGCACTAAAATATTTTTAAAAGCTTAATTTTATACTGACAAAAATGGTAGTAAATAAAATTATTGAACAATACTTTATGGATGATTAAATTAGTTGAAATTTTTTGTTTACTCCGCCTTTCAATTTATGCACAAATTTAGGAGTGCAGCCATTTAAAAATATTTAAACTTAACTTTTAAATTTCTTTTTTTTGCCTATTAATATTTATCTTCAACAATAAATATACTTGCAAAATATGTAGTAAACCTTATATTTTTGTAACAAAAAGAATTTATTTCAATTCCATATATTTTTTAAAATATGAATAAAAGTTCAAAATTGAATTTTAACATTGGAAAGTCAAAATTTTGTTATCTCGAAATTTCAAAACGAATAAACCTAAAGTAGTAAAACTTGATTACTGTGACGAAGTTTTGATGCTGTTTTAAATTTTGATGGGGTAAGGGGGAATGGAAATTTCTATTGGAATTTATATTTGTTCCTATTTTAATATAAAGATGGATCTTGTGAAATTTTTAAAATTCTTGAAGAATATATTAATGAATGATATTTATTATTATTATTGTACAATGAACGATACCAGTATGAAGTAGGTTGGTTTCTTTTTTCCCGCCATTATATGTGATGAATATAAAGTAATGAATGTATATGATGTAAATGAAGAATAAGAAAGAACAGTGGCATCATTTAATTTATTAAGGCTAAATAAGCATTACTTACGAAAATTTATAATGATATTTTTAATTTGTAATATTGCTTAATTTTTTAAGCATTGTTTAAGGGTGTTTTAATTTTTATAAGAACTATTTTGATGAGCAAATGTTCGTATAAGAATAAAAGCATGCATGCTTTTATTCTTTAGTAATCATAATTTGTTAAAGTTTTTTTTTGTCAAATGTTAACTTAGGAAGAAACAAACTTACTGTGTAAACATCTAATTACTTTCATCTATAAAAAATATTTAGGAAAACTATTTACAGTAATTATGACATTTTCAACTCTTTATGAGAATTTTTTTGAATCATCCTTTTTCTTTTACCCATAAATTTTCAATAAAACCATCTGTTTTTCTTTTTCCTGCATTTAGTTTTTAAAATTTGTATTTTCTGAATTATTTTTATTTATGGGACAAATTATATGATTTTTCAACGCCGTCTTTTTATTTGTTTGAATAAACTATAATTCAAATGATAGTATAATTCAATTCCGTTAAAAAGAAATGCATTCTAAATCGTAAAAATGTTCATACAAAAATAAAGTTTTGTATAGACAATAAACAAAATGATTTGCAAAGAACGAAAAATGAAGCTTAAACGGAATTTCCGTTATGAAGCGTGCAGAATTTTAATTAGATAAGCAGAAATAATGACCCTGTAACAACCACTTGCTGCGAATCAGATAACTGCAATTTAACACGAAACAGTTGGTCAAATGAGTAACTAAACGTGGTATGTGACAAATGTTTGTGAAAACAAAGAAGCGCAGATGGAACTGCTGAAACTAATTCTAACTAATATTTAAACAAAAACGCAGTTGAGGTAACACATATAAGCCTAAGCAACGAAATGCACATTCCAAATGAAAGTTATTATCTGAAAGGAAAAGCATTTGAAACTTTCATTGCATTAATATTTGTCACATTACTTTCAGTTTGAGGTGACAACTGATAAAGTGATTTAAAATAACAAAAGAATGTAACAAAAAAAAATGGAAGAAAGAAAAAACATCGTCATTTTTAAAAAGACGACTGGTATTATTTTCTATTAACTCTATTAAGTTCTTATACATTTTTTCCAAAATATTTAAAAAATAGCTTAATCTAATATTTGGTGTTTCCCTTATTTTTAAAAAATCATAAGCAAATCTTTTATTTATAGCAACAAATGCTTGAACATTTTGTGTCATTTTTTGGATTGAATTTGAATGCAATAAGACATAACAACCTGCAATAATAATATGATTTTATAACAAAATTGTGTTAAGTTCAGATTTCCAAACAGAAAATTCAACCTCTAAGTACATATCACTGTGGCAAAATCAGTGAGACTAATTTTCAATGGGTTTTTTTTCTGATTTAAATGAAGATAGGTTAATTATTAGGCAAAGAATTTCATATCAATTGTATATCAGAATGCTGCGCAATCCTTTACCATAAAAATGCCATAATATTTCCTTTATACCGTAATATTTAATATATCCTTTACCATAAATATTTAGAAATGCAAATCAGATTATTTACATCAATTTTTAAAGGCAATTAAGAAGCTGAAATATATCCCGCATTCTCCACATTTTGTGCTGACAGAAAAGAAAGAGCCCTTTTACTTTTACTTCCTTTCTTCTAATTTTCTCCATCATTTTCAGACGTCGTTTCCTTTCCTCCTACAACTTCTGACATGTTCTCAATTTCTTTTCAAAGAGAGAGAGAGAGAAAAAAAAAGAGCGAAAAAACAAAAAAAAAGTACAATGCAAGTCAGTTTTATTCTATAGAGATGACAATTAAATGTGACTTACATCATGATAATATAGCTTCAGAATATTCCTATTTATAAATAATCTCCTTTGAAGTATTAACTGCTTTCCATGGAATACTTAGCTGTGTTGAATTTAAATGAAATTTTTTTTTCATAAGTTGATATTCTTATTGCTCTAAACAAAACATTCTAAACTTCGAATTCTTATAATCGTACCGTTATACCTGCTTTGTTTATTGTGTACATGAACATTTTTGATGGAATCAAGTTATACGGTAGTTACAGACACATGAAAAATCGAAATCATTAGCACCATATGATTTAACTTTGATTTCCATGGTATTTTGATGGCACTTTCTTTTTTATTACGAATTATACAATGTGTATTAAGTATAGAAAAAGTAATCATATAAACTTCGAACTTGAGATTTTGACTAATATCCAAGTTTTAGAACACCTTTAATTCACAAAATAGATTTTTAGAAAATATTTATCTGTTTATTCATGACAGAGATAACTCAGAAACTCTTCCAGCCAAACGAATGAAATTTGGCATGTACCCGATATTTGTAAGTTTCTATCCAATTATAAGTAAAATCTGTTTAGAGGAAACTTGTCTGTCTATCGGTCTTAATATACGTTAACAGGATAACTTCAAACCAAAGATAATAGATGATAATGGATAGATAAAATTCGGTACACAGATGTAACATCTTTAATTAGGCATCTATCAAATTTTGAGCTAAATTTAACAAGTGGTCGGTTTGTACTTTAAGCAAGCAAACGTAATAACCCAAAAACTCAATAATGAGCAATTGATATTGAATTTGGCAGGAGTACCAAGGCCTGTAAACTCAGGAGTGCCATAAACTCAATTTCATAGTTTTGATGGAAAAGGTTACATTGCATCATGAAATAACTTAATACTATAGTTAGTAATGGGAGGGAAAAGAGAGAGAGAGAATAAAGGAACGAAAAAGTAAAGTTTTTGAATTGATTATTGATTAATTATTTAGTATAGTGTATTACATAATTGGTAAAAAAACTCAATACTTTAAATATAATAAATTATGTGTAATCTTGTGACTGCAATTGTAATTTTTTATTTTATTTTGATTTCAATCAACTGTGAAAAAAATGTATCTAAAACACAAAATCATCTTCATCATGCTAGAAAGTGTTGGAGAGACCATTTACCCTAGATTGAATTTCTATATAATAAGACATGACTATCTGCAATAATAATCTGATATTTTAACAAAAAAATGTTAAGTTCAGATTCCGACTCGCTTCTGCAAATACAAATTGTTTGTCCGTAATGATTTACAGCCTTTTCTCAGTTCTTTTATTATGCAAGAATTGGTATCAGGATATGTTTTCATTTTCTAGTCTCTGAGAATTTGGAATCAATAAAAATTAAATATTTAATCTAAGTGTTCACTCTCTGAAAATTTACGAATTTGAGTTCGCTTTGTTATTTCTTATTCGAGTTGTGAGTATATTAGGAGCATCCTTAACAAGGATTCCTTTTATAATTCTAACACGTCGGTGACTTCTAATTGTTGTCGCAAAGTTTATCTGATAACTGATCCCCTTAAAGATAAACCATTTTAACCATATTCTTCTTCTTTTAGTAATTATCGTGTTAACTTATATTCTAATATTTGGAGTGACAGACTTCTTTTGAACAAATTTTGCTCAAAATTTGATAGAAATCTGAAAATTTGGTTTTAAGCCTTTATTCCGAATTTCATACATCTAGCTGAAAATGTTTTCGTGCTACCTTTGACACACACAGAGAGATTGACGATTTCCAAAAATGTGTTTTTAGAACTCAGGGAAGTCTAAAATGGGAAGATTTATTAAAATCTGGAATTTGAATTTTTTGACGATTGCAATATTTTCTTTATATTTTGAATACGAGAAAGTAAAAAGAACTGATTAAGACCAGTTTGTATGCGTAAGTATCAATGAAACTTATTCTTCAAAATTTCAAAATGAACTCGCTTTGCCACACATATCAGTTCATGAGTATTTCTCATTTTCTTTTCATTTTTAAAAATTATTTAATATTTTATTTTATTTATCTTCATTCTTATAATTTCACTTTCATTTTATTTTATACAAATTTTAATTTTTTAAATAACATGTGGAGCCTCTTGTGACCTTTTACTGTAGGATTCTCTAAATTCATTTTATTTGGTTTATTTATTTTATTTCTCTATTTTCTTGTCTATCATATCAACGCATGTTTTTATGTCTTTTATGGAAAGATTGTTAAATTCGCTTCTAAATTCTACATATATGATAATTATTAATGGAGATTATTGCAATGCAACGTCGCTTTTGACCCATACCATACGATCAATAAAATAAGATCTCATTACAAATCAGTCCAAAAATTGTAAATTGTTTTGCTGAAAATACTCGTTGAAGTCTTAGAAAAAGCATCTTTAAAAAAAACTTAGTTCGGAAAATCCCCAAAAATCCAAAATGCGTGAGAATTTTCTGTCCAGACTCTATTCTGAATTTCAAAATTAGGGTTTGTGATAAAAGAGAATATTATCAAACCTCACCTGCCCCTTTATTCTTCTTTAAACGAACCATGAAATAGATGAATTTAAATTGTCAAAACCAGCAATTAGCATTCAAATGGGAATGAGAACAGAAAGGACTTTCTCTATTTTTTGGTGAGGTGTTTCCGGCAGGTGGGGTCCGAGAAATGTAAGGATTTATGCCCCTCGCCGACGGATGTTCGAGTCACGCTCATCCCATTCGGCCCACAATCATGAATTCATTCAGAGTTCCGAATTCTGCATTTATAGCCGATAATTCTGGATCATTCCTGTATAAATGCTTGGCAACAAGGCGAGTTACAGCGGAGTTTCTAAATCGAAAACGTTTATAGATGAAAAATACGGGCACGCCATTGACGGGGAGACCTCTAATAGAAGTGATATTCTTTTTTTCATCCATAAAAGGGTAGTGGATTAGATTTTATTGGAGCAGGAAACTGATATAAAAATTTTCGTGCAGAAAGAAATTATTTCTATTTTCATATTT
The DNA here is from genome assembly GCA_026543055.1 of Argiope trifasciata. NCBI lineage: Eukaryota > Metazoa > Arthropoda > Arachnida > Araneae > Araneidae > Argiope > Argiope trifasciata. The sequence goes on from JAPMOQ010031668.1 coordinate 1,952,836, forward strand.
TCTATGGAAGGCATTTGATAATAAACACAAAAATTAGTCAAGGATTTCATAAGGAGGAATTATAATATGAAAAATAGTTTTGTTTGATTGTTAAATGAAATTTGACCAATTAAGCAGGTTGATGTTTATTTTTAAATATATAAAGCGCTAAACACATACAAGCCGCAAGTCTTTTCTATGACAAGATTCAATAACTGTAGACACAAGCAGCAATCCTTCAATTCTATGACCAGATTCAATTCCATATAGGCAATAGCACTTGATATTGCGCTTTTATCATTTCTTTTCTTCTTGGTATAGTATCATATCTGTATCAAACACTCAATGGCTCAATAGAAAATCTTAATTTCAGGTGTGGTGGTTCACGTGTTCAACTAATCAATTCACCTATACATGAGTAAGACCTTTCGCGTATGTATGATTTCAAACGCAAAAGTCGAAGAAGAGTTAAACACCAATATACTGGTACATAGTTAACAGTTGAGTAGTGCGCGCATAGCTCCTGTGATACAGACTTATCTGATAAATAATCAACAACATTTCGGTTCAGCAACAGAGCCTCGGTGATAGGGTCTCGGCTGCGGAGAAATGCATTTTCAGGTTCGAGATTCAATTCCACCGAAGAACCGTCGTGTAAACGGGTCTGGTGCACTTGAAATCCGTTGAAGCAAAACGCCCTCCTCTGTTGTGGTGAGGAAGTTTAGAGCGGGAGTGCGAGCTCAGGTATTGTACTTGTTCCTGAGCTCTGTTCAAAATTATGACGCTCGTCTCAAAGTCTCGTATTTAATGTTTTAAAACGGGACGTGACATAACTAAACTAAGATTGGTTCAACATTTAGATAGAAATTAGATGACGATACCTAATTTCTATGAATGTACAGTTCTAACATCTAATCAATTCCCCTTTTTTGTTTTTGTTTATTTAGAATACAATTCTGGCCCTTGTGAAATATCTCAAAGACCCACATAGCAATTTATTTACGCTTTTATAACTTATCATTGTTTTTAAATTGATTTTTATATTTCTTTGCTATATTTGTAATAATATGTAAAACAAAATGGCTATATTTTATTGAACAGAATTTTTACAATCGAATTCTAAATAATCTAATCAGTTTTTTGGAATCCATTAAATATCTTTGTCAATCTACATCATACCTTTAAAAAAATTCATATTTGAATATTTCTTTGTACTTCTAATGTCAATTGGGGGATTTTGTTCTTATGGACTCCAATTATTCGATGACACATTAATATAATAAATTTTGAGAATATTATTCAAATTTGTTATTTTATGATCCAGAGCACAAGTAGCTGTCATCTTATATTCAACACCAATGTTTTCCAAAGTGTGGTAACCCCTCAGGAGTACAATAAGAGTTTGATGGGGTTCAGCTGAAGCGAAAGTCCTGCCCTGAAAGGCGTAACACAGCATCTGAAGAGTTTTCAAGTGGGTTTGAAAAACTATATCCCTGATTTAAACAAAAGTATTGATTGGATAAGAGATCCATTTAACATTAACACAAACATCCATACCAGAAGATTTGACGCATGCAGAAGAAGAGCAATTGTTGGCTTCAGACAGACTTTTAAAAATTAAACATTGGGAGAGTACCTTAACATCGTTTTGGTTACAAATGCAACATGTGTATCCGGTCTTAACAGAAAAAGTTCTGAAATACATCTGCTTTTTCCAACTTCATGTTTAAAAGAAGTTGCTTTTTCAGCTTTTGTAAAGATTAAATCGGAAAAAAGGAACATACATATACCGCATTTGAGATAAAAAATTAACTAACAGGGTAATAAATTATAAAGATCTTTCTTCTCAGTACAAAAAAAAGATCCATCCTTCTCATTGTTCCAAATAAATGTTACTTACAATATAACTTTTATTTATATTTTGGTATGAATAATTTTATTTCTCTTTTCTTATCATTTTGTGTTTGTAAAAAAAATTAATTGTTATTAAAATACATTTTTTTTTTGGGGGGGGAGGACTACTCAGCGTTACGAAAATTATAAAAAGGTACACATATGTCAAAATTTTGGGAAACACTGTCCTGTACTATATTATCAGTTATCGTGTTTTACAAAAAATTAGAACTAAAGACAGTTTTAAAGCATACTTTTTATATCAAAACTAGAAATTTATATATTTTTTAAATAATTCTCTTCGTTTAAATAATTTATAATTAATTGTTATAAATATTTTGGATTATACAATCTAGTTTTGGTAAATAAATGAAACAAAATTTTTTAAAATTAAAGTGATTTAATACTCTAAAAATGACAAAAATTTTGGAAATTCATTGTTGAATTTTTCGATGACCCCGAATAGTTCGAAATTTAACAATATGATTTCATAACTATGTATCAAGTTACTTTACTTCATTTAAATAATGTTCATTATTACTAATTCATTGAATTTCATAAATAAAATTAATAGCTATGAAATATTTTTTAAAAATTGAAGCACGTATATCACAACATACATTCGTATAAAACTTTTATCTTCTATTTACTAAATGAACTCTACTATTTCTCATAACAAAGCTGTTCTTGTTATGAAAAGACATCTTCTCAAAGTTTTAGAAATCTGCGCTTTGAGAACCAGACGAACGAAAATCACATTGTGACTTAATTTCAGGAAAGCATTAAGGCTGAAAAGAACACCCTCATTGTTTCGGAAGACTTAGGCTCTTATATTCCTAATAAATTATATTAGGAAAATTGTTAAGAGCATTATATTTTTATAGCTTGGGGCAAAATCATATTTTGCATGCAAAGTGGTAATAAACTAAAATTATTCATTTTTGGTCTTGCATTCGTCTGACTCTTATATAAAGACAATTTTTTATATAAAGACAAATTTGTTGTAAATCCTTATGGTATTGAACCAAAACGATTAACACTCTACACGAAATTGTAATGCAAACAATTCTATTTTTCTCTGTACTCAAGATATAGAAAATAATGATGTATGAAATGAACCAAAAGCTAAGAAACATTTTGAAATGCAAAGAAGTGATGGGTAAAAATTGAAAGTTGCGTTTTTTCCATCAATTCACAGTTCATTTTTTCTAAAAACTCCCATAAATGGAAAAGTATTTCACTGACAGTAAAACTTTTGGTTCATTTCATTGCCCATATTATATAAAGCACATGCTGGAATTTTTAAGTAAATACCTCTATTGGTTGTTGACATGTCATGTTAACGGTGGAGAATTTTTGTGAAAATTAAAGTTTTGAGAAAACTGAAGTTATAGACAGATTTTAGTTGAAAAATATATGTAGCCTTCGATGACAGATCAGATCTTCCTTTTTCCAAGAAAAGATACTGTTTTGAAAAGAGGAAAGTCTGAACTACAAGACATAACAATTTTTCAAAAATTCAGCAATGTGTTCGATAACCGGTGTTTTCAAAGTAGTCAGATACCTTAATTTCTCATTCAATACAATTTTATTAACGCAACTTGAATTTTAAAACTGTTTCGTTCAAAATAATCACAGGTTATATTTATGGTTTTAATGTGTGATAGATAAAAGGCAGATGGGTTTTATGTATGATAGATAAAAGACAGAGGAATTTTCTGTGTAATAATATACAGATCTTTTATTATCAGTGTTTTGGGAAATTTCTTCAATTTATATGATCTTACGAGGCACTCTTAATGAAAAATGTAAGATTTTTTTAAAATTTTAAATACAAAGAAATGAAAATCTTGTACTATTTACTTGATTGAGAAAAAATCAAGTGCCTTTTTTAAAATTTTGCATATTTTCTATTTAAAAATTTCAATATTATAAAAGCATTATACAAAAAAAAATTATATGCTAAAAATTATAATCTACTTGCACATTGATAAATCAATCAATATTAGCATTAAAAAGCACATTTTGGTTGCCATACCCCTAAACATAAATCGAATTTTGCATCCAATAATGCTGTAAACCAAAAGAATGGGGATTAACGTCCCATTATAGGATGTGATATAGTGTAGGATTATGTGCTATATATTGGATATCTAAGTTTGAATTTTGATAATAATGCTAAGCATAAAATTTTTCTTTGAAGTAACTACTCATTTCATAAAAATTAAATTTAGTCAAATTACTTTTTAGAACACATTTTTATTAGGGTGTTAAAGAGTAAAAGAGTATTTAAATTACTGCAGTCTTAAATATTTAACTTTGTAATCTTAAATGTGTTATCCATGACTGTCAATATTATGGTATTTCAAAATCAGTTTCTCCTTTTTTAAACCAAATTCACTATCAAAAACAATTATCATTTAAAAATAAAAATTTAAATGAATTAAAATGATAATTATATTTTGTAAATATTAAAATACTGTATTCTAATCCGGAAGATACAATGTATAGAATTTTGAAATTCAACAATATTGGAGACTAAATGAAAAAAAAAATCAAAACTTCATTTGATTTGATAAACATGAAACCCAAGTTAAATACAATTGAAACTTATTGCAAATTAAGTAAATTTTGTAAGCGTGATTAATCTTTTTTCACTGTCTATTCAGCTATTATACAGTATTTTATTCAGCGAGAAACTATATACAAATCAAATTTCTCTTTAGTTGGGAGACCATTTCTCATTTCATCAATTTGAGAGAAACCCATTTTACCAATCCTTCGAATCAGTATTTCTGGAACATCAAAAACAAACAATAAAATACAATTGCAATAAAAAAAACACAAACATATCTTTAAAAACGAAAATCGTAATTCGCAGTGTTTAATTACCGAATCCAGAAGACCTGCTTCCGAAAAAATGTGGAAAAATCATTTGCAGTAATGATATATTCATTTTACGTTTAGCAAAGGAAAACTCAATTTAGCGAAGAAGAATCTACTCAAATCCATTTTCAACTTCATTAAGGAACTAATTTGGAAACGTATGAATCTCCGTTATACACATTATCGCACGAGGAAGGTTTACCACAATGTAATCAGGAATTATCGAAATACAATCAAATTAGATTCGGGAATCGCGGATATACATATAAATTCATTAGATTTGTTTTGATGGCTTTTTTCTTTCCCTAGTCAATCCTAATGCATTTTATTTCAATTTCTTCGTTATGTTATTATTGGTCACTATAAGGGAAGAAAGACTGATGAAAAAACGCACAGCATAACTGAATTATCAGGTTGTAGTATTAAGTCACTATCATTAGGCTTTGTCATTTGATGGTGATAATGACTTCGAAGGTGTGGTTATAGATTCTGAATAAGACGTATTTCTTTCTTTCTTTTTCTCTTCTCTCCCTCTCCCTTTTCTTTGGGAAATAAAATTGCTGAAATAATTCAGCACTTGCTGACTGTAATTTTGAAATTGATGAGATATTCGCTAAAATTATTAATGCTTTTATGGTCTGTATGTGGTGAGGGAAAATTTTTTAAGACAAACGACATTGCTATATTTTTGTTGATATTCGTCAGATACTTGAATAGAAATCTGAGCATTTGTTTAAAAAGTAATCGGTTACGATAGTCTCCATGTCTAAGAAACTATCGTAAACACGAAAGCGTTTTAGAGAGCTTATTTGGGAAAAAACTATTGAAATTAATTTAAAAACAAAAATATAATTAAAAATTTGTGTAAAGTTTACAAATATTTTTACAAATATTTATATTTCACGACTTATAAAAGTATGTGTTTATTTAGTATATTTACTGTGAAATAATTTATTGTTTACTCAATAGAAATAGTTTTGGAATATTTCTGTAAATGACCAGGAATGATGGCAGAACCCTGGCTTAAGGGTAACTCATTCCTGGTTTGAGTCCTGGCTTGGGCATGATTGTTCTTCCATCTGTGTTACAAGGTTACATCTCTTTACAAGGTGTCTAGAAGAGACCTTGTAAAAAGAACCCCACCCCCTGTAAAAAAGGGACAAGCAAACGAAGATGAGAGGGTTATCTTCATTTTAGCTGGAAACTAGACTTCTACTTTCGGGTGCTCAAGGGTCTTTACACTCAGAATGTACTACACCCTTTTTCTGTTGTAATGTGGTCATGGAACCATCATCATTACCGGAATTGCAAATTGCAGTTCATATTTTTCTCCTATCAAATTCGAAATTGAATGCGTTTCCTGATCATATAAGATTTTTGTGCAAATATTTTTAAAAAGTTTTTTTTAAATTACCATTTTAAATAAGTAATATGATTAACTAGTAAGTTACTATGGAAAAAGTATTTCAAAAGCAATTATAAATGTCTTGTGTTGAAATGTTCCATTGAATCTCTACAAGAAGGATAACCCTGAAAAAGAAATAATTACTACTTAAAGGTTCTAATTTTACTGACCTAATGTTGACAGATGAAGACAGTTAAGTTTGTGATGAGGTATCGCATTTTAATCAAAAGACGCAATAAAACCTAGACAAGATTGTTCACACTATAATTTCATCTTAAATCCATCGGTGTATGGAATTTAAGTTCTCCTAATTTTTATAGAGAGTAAATAATATTTTAGAGTTATGTTTATGATGACTTTGCTTATGATGTAATGATTATTGCACTGGATTATCTAATATATAAAGTAGGAAATTGTCTATTTGAAAATAAATTAATTGCTCTTGATTGTTAGTTTATAGACATTTGCTTATGATACTTACTAACTAAATTGGGATATCAACGAGATTAAGCAGGCAACAGTCTATGTGAAAATACAACATTCTTTTTATTTTAAATTTATAGACATTTGACATTTGTTTATGATATTTATTAACTGAATATCATAAACAAATGTCTATAAATTTGATACTCAATAATGAGTTATCAAATCGATTGAATAAGCAACTCTATGAATCTCAACACACTAGGGAAAAAAAACTGGCTTGAGTTTTTTTTTCCCCTTCAGGATATTTAAATTTTATCTTCATTTTGTTTATAAGAACTATGCACTCGAGTTTCGAATTAGAATCAAATATCATTAAATATCAGAACACTATTTTTAAAGCAGTCTTTCTCCTCTTTCTTTTTTCTCCCGCGTTTTTAAATTCACTTGCAATTTCCTCTGACTGTTTAACTCGCCAGCCCCGCTAACTTTACGTTATAATATTTAGAATATATTTAAAAAGTTTTATACTTTTTTTCCGATTTGTTTAAAGTAACATTTGATTTTATATTTAAGATATTTGTTGTTTGAGAGACACTACAGTTAGTTTTCATGGGGGAAACGACTATATCTATTGCTTAAAAACTATTTATGATCAGATTAAATTTTCAAAAAAAAAAAAAAAAAAAAAAAAATTAAAAAAAAAATTGCTGGCTTTGGAAGTTGGTGAAAATGAAAAGAATTGTCTAAACATGTATTTCTTAAGAGTCACTGTAGAATTAATCCAGCTTTACATGCTATGTTTGGCAAATTAAAACCAGCGAGCGCATCCATAAATATTGTGTTCCTGCGACAATAGAAAATACTAATTTATAAATTGGTATTTCTTTTAACGCCATTTTAGAATTTCATTTCAAAATGGGAAATAACATGATTCATAAAAAGGCATTTTATAAATGAAAATTCACTAAAAAGATTAGGGTTTTGAGAAAAATGCTTTCTTATCAGCAAATAGCAAGTGCAAAACAAAAGGGTGAGAACTTTTTTCCTTTATACCTTTACTAAGAGATTCTTATAAAGAATTTCTTAAACGCGTGTCGATTAAGAGAAAAGAAATGCGTGTACGTGTTGAAGTTATGCCCAGGCAGTTAGGAAATGCCTTATGTTACGACGTGATAATACAAATCGTCCACGATTTTTTATAATAGGGGATCAACTAATTAAATAACTTCTATTTAAATTAGTCCTTGTTACTTATTTCTTAAATTAGTCAGTATCATACACATATATATGTATGAACACACACATATATATAACTAATTATTATTTTATTTCTTGATTATATCTGATTTCCTCTTTATTATTAAGCCAAATGCTAAATAATCATTACTATTATGCTAATAGAGTCAAATATTTATATATCATTAACAATATGATTTTTATCTAAAATTTTTCATTACTGATTGAGTATTCCAATCTGCCCTGAAGCATAAGGGTAAATATGAATAACCAGACCACAATGACCTAAGGATCATCACAAGGCACGGTACAATCCTTCCATGGGGAAGCACATTCTGTTATCAGTAGGGGAGTAATCGACCTTAGATCATTTCTGTACAGATCCGGTGGCTAGAAACATGTTGTAATGCTGGAAGCTCCTTATACTCAAATCTGAACTGCCCATTCTGGTGGGAGTCAAAAAACTGTAATATAAGATCTGGGAACCTTCTACAGTCCAAAGTAATTAGTGATAACAGTAACAGAATAGAAACCACATAGAATTATTACTAGGAGACTTACAGAAGCATGAATATTCGGTCCCTACTTTTAACAAAGATGCACTATTGCAGGTAATATAGACTTATTATGGTAAAATTATTGCAGAAAATCATCTATCATAAGTGGTAAACTTTTCCATCAAGAAGTTCGATTATGAATTTCCTCAAATTGGTCAGAATTATCGGTATGACACTTACTTATTGCTATAATTTCTCATTCTGTTGTTCTAAATGATTCTGCATGAGACATTTTTATAAAAATTCATGACATAAATAATCATTACAGAATTTATGTGAAATTGATACCCTTTATTATTCGGATATCAAATTTTATAGCATTTCCATCTCAAGCTGTATAAATAGTATAAGAAATCAGTCTTGTTAATCATTTTTACAATTAAAAATAATTTCTGAAAATAGTTTATATAGAATTCTATTGTTATATAGTGCTCCTTTGAAATTGAGCTTTTGATACTTTTATGGAGAAGAGTATAACTATTTGCTCACAATTTATACTTTTTTTTAAGTTTCCGCTTTCCTTATAAGTACTTTTATAAAATATATCTTGAATTTCAATCAACAAAAAGTAATTTTCGGGAAAATAATGTATTTTCAACTGGTCATTCTTTTCTCTTTAAATCCATTAGCTGGAAAATTTTCTTACTTGTTTAAATCAATATTTCTCATAAAGTTAGAGAAAAAAAAACACAAACAGAATTATAACAAGAATAAAAAATAACCGTTTCTGCAAAAATGAAAATCGTATCATTTAGAGTTTGGTTACCGAATCCATTAGACCTTCATTCGAGAAATCTGGAGCCTCTTTGCATTAATAGCATTTCCGTTTTCCGTTTAGCGAAGAGAAATTCAATTAAGCACAAAAGAATTATTTGCGCAAATCCATTTTCAACTTCATTAAGAACCTAATCTGAAAATGAACAAATCTACATAATACCAATATCAAATTTGAAAATTTCCCACTCATCTAATTATGGATTACAGAAATGTAATCAAATTGTATTTCAGGCTCACGAATAAGTATATAAAAAAACATTTTGTGTGTTTTTATAATTTTTTTTACCTTCCAAACATTGAATCTGCTTTTGATTTTTTTTTCCGATAATGTTATTACGAGTTACTAAATAAGTAAAAAATGTAGATAAAACATGCCAAGTAACTAAGTTATCAGGTTTTAGTTTGTTCTTTGTATTTGTTTTTTATCGTTTTATAGTGATGAGGATTTCGAAAGTGTGGAGCGTGAATTTTAGGTAATCTTTCTGATTAATATAAAAAAAGGGAAAGCATCTCCAGTTTTTTGTCTAAAATGTGAAAAAAGTATGAAATGCAAGTAAATAATATCTAGTGCTTTTTTATGATGATATTGATTATAAACTTGACAAAATACGAATGTATACATAAAAGAATTAAAGTTAAAATTGAATAATAATAATAATAATTTTTTAAAAAACTTAAATTTCGACTCTATGCAAGTTCTACGCAAAATATATAAAGTGAATTACAGCATTGCTTTTCATTATATTAGGTTCGATATTGGAAATATTACTATATTTATTTTTGTTAAACTGAAAATGAAATTTATGCCAATTAAGTGCAAACAATTTTAGAGATCGTTTAAGATTATTTTTCATATTTACATGAAACGTCATTATTTAGTTGCTAAGAATCTCAAACTTTCCACATCGAAAATAAATATTAAATTGCTAATAAATGGTGTTTTACTTTGAAATTCGATTTTTTCCCGTTTGTACTTTGAAATCTGATATTTTTTGAAGAATTATACGATTCGGATACCTTCGAATTAATTTTACAGTTATCAGGAATAATTCATATGAAAACAGAAAACCCACTTTTAGCTAAACTCTCTAAAACGTGTCTGCCTGTCACAACTATTTCTTCTAATTACTAATGAATTTATTTCAATTCATTACTTATTAAGACTGTTTTTTTAAGGCTAGTGTACACATAAGATACTTTAACAACTCCCAAAAAAATTCTTATTAAAAAAAGCCTTATTTACACCTATGTTTACATCAAGTAATATATATTTGTGTTTGTTGAAATAATAATTTTAATATATAATTTTAATATTTTATGCTAATTTTGATTCATATTAATTATTCATAAAGTAAGATTTGTTTGGGTATTGGTCTGTAATGTTAAGTAAGATAAGTTTGTAAGGTATTGGTCAAAAATGTTCGATGAATAAAATTTTATTAAATTTTTTAATAAAATTTCTCTTAGTTCTAAATTGTCTTTTAAATTTAAAATTAATGTTGCTTGAACGAAATGTGTTGCACAAATTTCAACAGACCTAATACTCAAAATATTCCCCTTGTAATTATTATATAAAGTTTCCATCGCTGAGGTAGTTTCAAGACAACTAAATGTAAAATTTATATGCGAGTAATATAAATATTTGTATGAGATTATTTTATTATTTAGCGTGGAGAAAAAAAAAATGCCATGTTTGAATTTCAATTTTAATGTGATCAATGTGATTTTTAATGTGATCAGTTTTTTTGTATATATATTGTGAAATTTGAAGAATTCGGAACCAATAAAACTATTATAAAAGTTTTATTTAATACACGAAATTAATGAAAACTTGGCTGACAAACGATCAAAGTAAAAGAAAATCATGAAGGAAAACACTTTTAACGGTTTTCACAAATAATATAATAAATAATTAAAGAATAGATAATTTAGTTTAATAAGGAATATCAACTAGGAAATTTAAAAAATTGTAATTTTAAAAGTAATATTGCTATAAATAAATACCAACTATAATAAATAAAAGAAATATAAAGGACGTTGAATGCAACGAATATGCAACAAGATTTTAAAACGAACAGTACTGTTAGAATATCTAGCAATAATATTATACCTCAAATATTCAAGACATTTTGAAAAATTAAGGAATTATTGATTGCCTTTTTAACTGAATATTCCCGTGTAAAATAAAACGGATAGAGTAAGCGCAAGTTACAGATATACTCAATTTTTAGTTTAGGTTTTAAATGATAATAGCCACTGGAAATTTGTTTTACTTTAATGTATAATATGACAAAATAAAAGAAATTTCCATCAAATTCGAATTAAAAGCACTCTAATTATTCAGTTACCCTTTATTAACGTAAAAAATAAAAAATTAAAAAAAGTGACTTATTAAAATAAATAAGAAATTTTAAAAAGTGACCTAATTTCGCATGCTATGAGCAAATGTTTACGTAAATAGAGGGTTCCTTAAGATCATTGTCGAGTGTTGTTTCAAAAAAGTAACTAACTGGAATGTATATAAAATCCATATTATTTTCAAATAGCATTTAAGCAAACGTCTGTAACAATATAATGAATCAGTTAGACTTTTAAATAATTTTTTGTCAAGTCTTCATTCCCCCTTTTTCCATATTTGGTTTATCTTCGCATTTCGTGCATACTTTTTTCTGATATATTTTTCTCCACGGATAATTTATTGTTAATTAAATTATTACATGAGAGATACATTTTATTTCTCATATAATTCAACGTCTTTAGACAAGGCATGCGGATTTATCTTACTCAGAGATTTCTTTCCTTACGATTTTAGAATGCGAATGTTCGCAAAGATTGAAAGAAAAAAAAAAAAGGAATCTTCTGGCTCTATCTTCAGATTCTTTTTCCTTCTTTCTTTCTTCATTTTTTCTTTTAATTCTTTATTTACTTTTCTTCCTGATGAAAAATGTGACTTGCGGTTCTCTTCCAATTTTTTTAATTGTGCAAGCAACCACGTGCTTGTGTGTTGCGTTGGTCCAATCACGGATTTGTTCGACAGTGGAACCAATAAGAGAAGACGTGATACGGATGGAGACAATCGGCCGGTTTTGCCAGTATTGCTTCTTCATCTTTGAAATTTCTTTGGCGATTAAAGAAGCGAGTAAATTGCTCTTTCTTTATATTTCCATAACGTTTGTGCTCTGAAAGTGTATTACATAAATTTGGAATATTTTAGAATAATAGTATTGGCTGATTTTTTCTTATTCTTCTTTGTTTAGTTGCTATACTTTAACAACAGACAAAACCACCACCACACTATTACTTTTTAGAAAATTCTTTAAAATAATCTTTAGAGATTAATATGAATTTAATGATAACAATTTTCAAACTTTATTTTCTGAGTTTTATATATTACTAGCTGGCGTGTTGCTGCGGTAGAAGAAATAATCTTGGAAACATCGTTTGGAATTTTCAATATTTATTTTGTTTAGTTAAAAATGAAGGTAGAATAATATTTATTTTCTTGTCGTCAATGAATATGTATTCATTGAAATTGAAGGATATATAAAAGAGATGGATAAATAGAATTTATTCTTTTTTATTATTATTCTATTCTACAAAGAAATATTCATTTTTATATATTAGATTTGGGTATTCTCTTAGAATTGTAAAGATTGGAGTTCTTTAAGAATGGTAATGAAAGAAATTATTTATGGTATGTTGTGATTCTTTTAATATTCTTTCAGAATTCTCAAGTTTAATGTTAGAAAACGTGATTAAAATATTTACTTTTAAAATTAATTAAATACAAAAAATATATTTACAAAAATGAAAAGATAATTTTTTAAAAATTGAGATAGAGCAAAATTATTTATACTAATATTTTTGGAAGTTACTATGAAAAATGCTAAAATGAAATCAAATTTTTAATTAAAATTTTAAACTTCCCGGATCGTTTTCCCCAAAACTTTCTCGCATAATCTGTAATATAAAGTTTTTACTTCTGTGATTGACCTGCATGGAATTTGCGTACAATATCTTCAAAATATTAACCTTTCACTTGAATTTACCATTTCTACTGAATCTATTGCGTCTCCTCGGTGAGTTATTTGGAGATTAATCCTATGTAAAAAGATGCGGTTGAGATTCAATTTTTTTTTAAATTTTAGATATGCCTATAATCATCCTATAGGTGTAAGGAATAAGTTGATCGGGTTCATCGCATAAGAGACATACAGACAAATATTCCTTTTTATTTATATAGATTACAGTTAATATTCCTTCATAAATTTGAACATTAATAAGTGTTTTGACGTGAATCATGTTATGTGTAAATCACTAATAAAGGGTCTAATGTATGTATATTCAATGTTTGATTTATTTGTTTTATTAATGAAAATCATTGAAAGTAATTGAAATCAGATGACTAAGGATTATTATTAAGGTCCAAATATTGACAATTAAATCCTTTTCTCAACTCAATTTTTTTTAATTTATAAAAACATAGTAAATAAAGAAGCATTGGTATAATGAAAAAAGATTCTCAAAATAGATAGATTCTTGACTTCTGCTGAAAAATCGGTTATTATGCATAACTCTTATGCCGATAATAGTTCAAGCTAATATTGACAGAAAGAATTAAAACATGAATTTATAGAGATATCTGAAATACAAACATTTCATTTCGTAATCTTTGATTTAATTTAATTTATAATTGCTATATTTGAATACATATTATCTATTTTTCATATCTTGTACCTGAAATTATATATGAATTTAACCATTTTCATGTATGAATTTCTGTATTTTTCACATTATGTTATCCTTATACATGGATTGATATTTTCTTAATATGCGATTTTTAGATTTCGTTTGATAGATAAATTCTGCCAAAAAATATGAACCCGAATTGCAGCCTATCATTCGGCACAGGATATAAATTAAGGAGGACATGGGTAGGATTTTTATTTTAAGTTGTGATTAAATTAGAAGCTAGCAATTTATTTCTAGCTGTTAATTAGAAATGCATCGAATTTCTCTAATTCTTTTACTACTTCGGGGTCATTTCATTCTCTAAAGATTTATTTTGCCTTTTTAAAATCCGAAATCGAATCCAAAACGATTTGAAAATTGTTTTGTTGGCCTAAACTAAGACTTTTATGTATTTAATATTTGGAAAAGCGTTGCTCAGCTTATTTGATGCGGTGGCTCTTATTTCAATTTATCCTTATCATTTGCTTAAATATTAAAAGTTATGATGGATATATGAATTCTGATTTTACATGATTCTTTTTTTTTTTTTTTTTTTTTTTTGACTAAACAATGGAATATAAGTTATGGAAGTGATTCAGGCTGGGCCAAGGTGATATTAATGCCTTATTTCATATCTTCAGGCAAAATACTATAAGAGGGAAAAAAAAGCTATAAATGACGTATTACTATTACTTTTTGTTGTGATTTTTGATAGATAAATGTTAAATTGGAACATCTCATTGTGAAATAAAGCTTATACATATTATTAAATGATCTGCCAATATAAACAAAACTAGTTGATGAAATATCATAAAACTAGAGCTTGCATTTTATGAATACATGCTGAATTATTTTAACAGCCTTTAGACCAAAATTGAAAACTGATTAGTGGGTAAATTTAAAATAACATTAAGCTAAAATGTTTTATTACTAAAATAAACAATGTTAGAAAAAGAAAATGTAACACAATTCAGTTACATCATTTTGTGATTTCGCATAATTGCCCTGTTTTTCACTGGTTTACTCATTTCTAATGCTTCATTCTCCATAAATTGTCATTTCCTTTGTTTTAAGATTTGCAAATGACTCCTTCAAAATGCCTGCTGTAAAAAATAGAAAAGAAACCACTTTCTTGAGTTTTTATTTCTAAATCCGCAGGATCATGGAGGCTGATTAAGGTTTTATTTATTATATCCTGCGTTGAACTCTCTTTTTTTTATTTTTGTTCTGCGAAATGTAACAAACAAAGAGAAGATCAGAGTTAAACTCTGAATTGTACTAAGATTCCATTTACATAAGATACATTTGCTCATTTACTCTTTGTTACTTTAAGACAAAATAATTTTCAGTTTACTAACTTCAGAAAAGAATTATTATTTGTTGTTATAAAAATTTTCTTTCAAAAATCGAAGAATGATTTCAGCAATTAATAAGATGACAGTTTCGAAGAGAGAAAGAAGGGTTTTTTTTTGTGAGAAAATAAGATAAATATAAGAATAAAGTCTTGAAATTTTTACAAAATTGACTTTATTATTTTGGTCTCTATGAAAAAAGCTACCCACAGCCGATAGTTTCACAGTTAATTGTGATCAAAATGCAAATAGAATTTCCAAAATGTGTAATTTTTTATGTTTCATTTGCGGTTATTTCAAAAGTGTTTAAATTTTTTTTCAATTTTCTGATTTCAAATAGTACATTTCAAATTTTGCTTTTAATTTTTTTTTTTCATCCCGAGACCCTATTGATAAAAGTTACAAAGAATGATTTACAGAACGACTTCAAAACTCTTCATATTCTACAAACCATTGTTATTTTTGTGATGACGAATGAATTGAGTCACACATATATACCTATACTTAATAAATACAAACCTAGAAATCAGACATTAATAAATCAAATCAAAAAGAAATATTTTAAAATCTAAAAATTCAGTATTTTTAAAAGTTTTAACAAGCAACTATATTAAAGGTAAATAATCTTTGTTTCAGATATTAAGTTAATCATTAAAAAACCCTTTAAGTTCAAAATTATAAAAATAAGAAAAAGGCATGTAAAGAATCGATTTTGGAACTAACCCAAGCCTACAAGTACTAAAATTATTTTCAAATTTTTCCAAGTAAAAAGCTTTTTGTTAACTGATAACTATTCAAGAAAAAAAATTAGAAACAACTTACATGTATCTTAAAAATCTAAAATTAAATCGATGCAAATACTAAAAAATAATTAATTAATTATGCAAAAATATTAACATGTCGTGAGACAAAATAAGTAATAATAATTTTAATTATAAAATTCTATAAAAATAATTATTCATTAAAATGAATAACAAGTTGTAGTATGGATACGCAGCGATTGGATCATCAAAAATATTTTTTTATTACTTTAAAGTCATTTGTTCGAATTCTTTAGAAACATTTATTCTTCATGGTTTAAAGAAATAGTCCAAGTTTTGTAATTGTGTCAAAGCCATAAGGAATAGAGTGCAGCGTTACAAATTATTTCGATGGAAAGCAAGCAAGAAGAAGAGAGCATTAGAAAAAATTTTGAACTTATATAGTTTTAGAAAAGTATTTGCTAATGCCTCGTTTCAATCAGAGTAGGAAAATATAAGAATGCACAAATTCAAAATTAATATTAAACTGAAGTTGAAGTAATTAGGGAATTATTTTGACATAGATTAATAAAATAATTATATAAACACACACACACACACACACATATATATATATATAGTCCGATGACATATATATAGATTATGCAAATTGTTATATACGTATTTATGCATTGTATATGTGTATATATTATTCTAATTATCTAATTTAAGCGTCTACCCATTTGGCTTGAATCCAGAAATGAATCTCTCAATTAACATCTCAGAAACTGACCGTTAGAGATGGAGGTTTAATGATTTAGTCAGTCATAATGACCAATGAGCTCAAACAATTTTATATCACAGGAAAACATTCTAGGAATATAGAAACTTATTAGTAGCTTATTACATAATCTCAGGCACGCAATTTTTGTGGTGGTGTTGGAAATTATTTTATTTTTAAGGATGATAGTGCCTGTTGATGCAGTGTGGCGTTAAATCTTAAAAATGGAGGGATGAAATGGTTTACGTATTCACCCACTTTAACCCTATAAATTTTGTCTTAGGTAAGCTTGGGAAGAATAGTACTGGGTGCAATCCACATGTCTTAGAAAAAAGACTTTACTATGGTGCTTAAACAGCATTGGCAAAATTAATTTTAAATTCTTTTCGATTATCTAGTCATGAGTACAAGTGATTACATTCTGACACTTTTTCTTCGCACTGATTGAGACAAAAATTTATAGGTATCTACAATTTTGGCAAAAGTACATACCCAATTTCATTTATCTAGTTGCTTGGTTTATTTAAGTATCGTATTTATACCCATGGATAGACATACAAAGGACAGTCAAATATATATTAAATTTCCAGAATTTAATATAAGTGCAACTCTAGTATAAAATTATTTATAGTTATATATTCGAAATTCCTATTTATTATTATTATTATTGTACTTTTTTTTCTCACATACACTTATGGGACACAGAATTTTCTAAACCCAATTTTGTCCAAAATTGGATGCATATCTACAAATTTGTGGAAAATGCAACAGAACACACTTTTCAATTAAAAAACATAAGTTATCCTGTTAATCAAATAAAAATGTAAAATTATCCTGTTTGAGAGCAGACACTCAAAGATAGCATTACAGAGTCAGAGAGATACAAAACAGGAAGATTCAACAAAATTTAGAGTTCGATTTTTTTTTTATTGTAATACTGTTTCTACACTTATTGAATTAAAAATTAAAAATTTTATTAAATTTCTTAATTTTTAAAAAATTGTTAATTATTATGAATGAGATTTTAACAGGAATTCAGTGTTTAGTAAAAATAGAAATACTTCTCCCATTAAAATTTCAGAAAAATCTTTCCTCATTTAAATAAAGAAACCTTAAGAACAACCTACAACCTGCAGTGAAAAAGCTCCCTTTCGTCTCAAACCTACTTGGCGAAAAGTGGCATCTTTTCTTTGGCGCGAGTGGCTCCTCATCCCAGCAACCTCCGATGAAGTGATAACTGTCACTCAAACTCAAGTACCTTTTCAACTGCGGGAATATTAAAACTATTTTTCTGCACCTGAAACCACCTTTCCTCGCGAGGGAAAAATATTTTACTTTCACCCACTTTTGTGGAAAAAAGAATATTTTTTCGGTTGAAGAGTTTTTGTTTGGGGCATTTTATTATTTTCAATATTATTTAAAATTGATGATTTTTAAATATTGCCTTTGGATTTCTGTTAAAGAAATATGGATACATCGATAGGAAGCATCCTTTTGGTATTTTCTGTGATTTTAGTGTGCCAGATCAGTTTTTCTGAAGCTGCTCGTGGGAAAAATAGAAACCCTTGGGGCAGAAGGAGTGAGTATTAAACTATTTTACTATTTAAAATATAACGATTTCAAAAAGGCTGAAATTCTGTTAAAATATCAATTACATTTGGGATGAATTTTTTAAACTTTACTTTTCCATTTTTGGATTTAAAAAAATTAAAAAAAAAAACCATGTATGAAATTAAAACATTCCTGTTAAATATCAAAAATTATTATAAAAATTGGGGGGAAAAGGAGAGAGTCTTTTGAAGAGTTACAAAGCCGAACTCTTTTTGCTTAGAAGTTTATTAAATGATTTGCTTAAAAGCTTGCAGATAACCTTAAGATACCTATTGCTTAATTTCTGCACTAAAAACTAAGCCTTATTTATATCTCTTCTTTGAAATTACGTTCGACTGATAAATAACATAAAATTTTCATTTATTTATTTGCATTTTGAATCACTGAAAAGCTGCAGAATATTTCTAAATGAAAAAATTACAGTTCTCACTTTCAGGAACAATAGAATATATTAAGAAATTATTACTGGAAATTTGAATTTAAAAAATATGCATTAAATTTTACTTTACTAGGTGTTTTGTAAGAAAATTCTAACAAGATTAGAATTTAAGAAAATAGTTTTTAAAGATGTAAAGTAGAATTAGAACATACATGAATGTAAATATCAAAATAAATGCCAACTTTCCAAAAAATGGACTCAGGAACAAATTTCAAACTGTTCAAACAATAATGATATTCAATTTTTTTTAATCAACTTCCTTTAACTAGTTTTATCTAAGTCTGAAATAAAACTTTTATTAAATTAAAAAACCTTTTTAAAGATAAAGAAATTATTCACATAAGGACATAAGCGCATTAGAATTGGAAATTATATTTCAGTAAACACGTACAGAACCACACACAAACTTATATAGTATTCATAAAAAATTTCAACGAACTCAAGAAACTTTATGGTTATCAGGTCGGATTTTTACTTCAAGCGTAGGAATCAGTTCATGATTCATATTTAAGTTTAAAAGCTATGGTTTAAGAAAATAATTCATTTTTTTGCAAATTTTTTAAATAAATCTGTAATAATTTAAATTTTACTAATAAATTCATCTATTTCCATATCACTAAAAAGTTTGGACATTTGGATTAATATCTTTATTCCAAAAGAAGAAGAAAAAGCCTTCCTTTCTTTGGTCTAAATGGTAAAAATTTTGAATATCTGAATATCAGTCCTGCCTTTGTAATTTATACTTCATTTAATGAAATTAAGAACTTTTCGATATTTCACTAAACAACAATTATTTTCATCCAATCTTGTAAAAAAGGAAAAATACTCGTACCCAATTTTTTAAAAAAATGGATTTGAAATAAAATTTTAAAAAAGCCGTTCAATGAATGATTTATCTAAAAGTTTTATAAACAAAGTAGAATCAATCATAATATAAAATCAATGCGCAACAAGCAAGGAAATTGAACGGACAACATTAGAATTTTAGAAATATGCTTAACTGATGATCAGATGTTTATTATTGCCATGAAGATATTTTTGCTCGATCCTGCATGTGTGACATGAAGAAGATAAAAAAAACTGTGTTAATTGATCATTAAAAAAATACTGTCTGACAAGCATTAATTTCGTTGATTCATGATAAATAAGAAGTATCCATTCTTTATTTTTAATTAAAAAATCTGAAACCCAGTTGGCGTTTTGATTTCTGATAGCTAGCTAATGAAGATGATGAAGAAGACGTCAATTTCAGGGTTTTTGCGCTATAAAAATAATTATGTGAGATTCCTTTCTACCTCCTGATTAAAAAGAATTTTATCTACATCATTATCACAAATACTTTTTTTTAATCATCAAGTATGCAACATATGAATGATTAACAATTTTAATTAGTTCTGTTGAAATAAATTTCTGTGGGTTTTTTTTTCATTGATAATCGATTTATCTAAAAATATAATTCCTACTTTTTCATTTTTATACACCAAGAATTTGCTTCGATATCCTTTGCTAATTATCTGAATTTATCCTGAATTTATAATAATTACGTTTTGACTTCAATTTAAAATTATTTTCTTCAGATTTATATTTAATTATAACAAAACTATTGACCTTCTGAGGTCTACAAGCTCAAACTTCAATCATGAAAACGGGGAGCCGTATAGCTTTTTCAATTGTTAAAACGTATCGAACTACCTCTTTTCTATCGAATTACCATTTTTTGCTTCATATTTTTGGCAATCAAATTGCACCTCATGTCCTTCAATTGACATAACTCGAACTCGCTTGTAATAAAATCGAAAACTGCATTTGAATTTCCTCTTTAATTCTGGAATTATTAAACATGGCTATGGCTTTTTAACAACGACTGTAATTTTTTTCTCTATTCTATAACTTAACATTTTATCTTATACTAGCCGCCTTTGGCGACCAGCTGGTTCGCCATGAGTAAAGCGTTCTAAAATTTTCAATTAAATCACATATTCATTAGCCTTGAAGTAATTCCGGACATTGATTGACCTGAAATTAATATTTTCTTTCAGATGATGGACTGAAAGTTCTAAAAGTACACCTTTTCCTAATAATATTTTTTAATTTTATAAATCAGTCAGTTTTAACCATCGGTTATGCTTCCAAAATATTAAAAAAAAATTTCGATGATGTTGCCAAAATATTAAATATGTTTTTTTAAAGAAAGCGAGAAAGGGAAAAAAAGTATTATATTAATGATACAGAAATTGCAAACGATTACAGAAATATGCCATTAAGTCGGGATTTCAATGCATATCCTGTCAAAATTCAATCAGGTTTACCGTAAATAAATTAAATTTATTGAATTAATCATTTAGATATTGCAAACGATTGTAGAAACATTTGCTTTGCATTTATTTTTTAAAGAAAATATCACATTTTATATTTCTTTTATTTTATCCAGTCACGTGCTGAAAGTTGCATTTCTGTAGATTTATTTTGCGATGACAGTTTTTTTTTTTTTAATTTGAACTTCCGACATTCTTTTATTTTATCTAGTCACGTGCTAAAAAACATGGTTAAAATATTTCTTTAAAAATTCATTAAAAATAGAAGTTTACATTATAAATTTAAAAAACTGATACCATTAGAAAGCTAATTTTTTAATCTTTAAATTGATATAAAAATCATGTTTGTGCAGTAATATTTTCGGAAGTTATAGCGGAAAAACGTCGAAATTTCGCTTAAATTTTAATTAATTCAAATTCTAATTAAAAATTCGAAAAAAGGGCTCCGAGGTGCACATTCCGGACCTCCAAGGTATACATGTACCAAATTTGGTAGCTGTAGGTCCAACGGTCTGGCCTGTAGAGCGCCAACACACACACATTGAGCTTTATTATACGTATAGATTACAGATAAATAATTGAGTTTAGAAAAAATTTCCCTTCAACATTTATTTCAAAACAATACTTAGTTTAAAAAAAAGAAGAAGAAAATACAGAAAAAAAAATCCTGGTATATTTGAAACTTAATTAATCTTTAATATAATTTCCCATTTAGCAAATCGAAGGAATAGTTGATACAATGCATAAATTAAAGTCAAAACAGGAATTTTTGGTACTTATTTACATGACTAGTATGTGTGTGTGTGTGTGTGTGTAGAAAGTATTGCTTTAGGTTATAAAATATTACAGTTTTAATGGTAAGTATGCAAAAAATTTAATGCCTTGTTATATTAATTTTTGTAATGAAATTTAAAACATTCTTTGCGATAAATTATTTTAATTTCACTTAAATGTTTGAAATTCTTATTGAATTATACGTTCCTTCAATTTTCTGTATGAAATAAAAAGTTATACAACATTTATATTACATAAAATTAAAACATATAAATATATATTTCTTTTAAAAAAAAGAAATTAAAATCATGACTTCAAATTCCTGATATAATTATAAATACCCGTGCATATATATATTTCAGCTCAATTAGTCTGTTTTTTAAAATTCTTTTTTAAAAATTACTTTTATATAAAAGTGAAAATTCAAGCAGATTGCATACTATTTGGTTCTTAACGAACATCTTATAAGGCATACTTTCTAACAATTAAAATCTAGTAAATTTCTCTGTTATACAAATATATTTTTAAATTGTGTTACTCTGGACATTTTTGTATACTTTAGCTCATAAATGTATACTTTTTGTATTATATTAAAATGCATTGTTATATACTATATAAAAATATGTACTTTGTATATATTTTTGTTTACAACTGCTAACTAAAATATACAAGATAAGCAGTTATACATGAGATAAAAAATTCACTTCTTAATCATATATGCTTATTCATAATGAATATAATAAATTACTTATCATAAGCAAATTACTGATTTTTGCTATATAGATAAATTATTTTTTTTAATATTTTGGTGAAAATTTCCAGAGAAAAACAATTTAATAGCATACTGTGCATTTATGAATTATTTTCTTTATGTAAAAATTCCTTACTGCAAATTATTCTGATCACATGTCCAAAAGATATCTTTATTCGAGATATCTGAATAATTTTAGTCAAGCCGTTTTGATCAATAAAAACACGAAGTGTGGAAGTGGATGTTCCGCCTCCGCACACTTCTCTACTTAAAATTTTCTTGTAGGAGTTAAGCATGCTGATGCTTGACAACAAAGAAGCATCTTCAGGAGCATTTCACAGACTCCTGATAAGATCCAAGTGATTCTTACTATAACAAAATATTTAAAAAAAATCAATCTAGAACCACGCGACGCTTTTGATATCGACGCCAGTCTAGAAAAAAAACAAAAAACAAAAAAAAAACAGACACATGCCTGTTTATAAATCAACCATAATTTGGGATGAAAATCCACGATTCTGAGCTTATTTTGATAAAAGGCATAAACAAGGTCAAAGATCCTATAACTGACAGTTGTTGAATAGACACGAGTTTAGTGGAACTCGTTTCTTTATTTTTCATATCGTTAGTCATTCCCTCGTCTTTCAGTAGCCCCAGCAGGAGGACCATGTTTAAACGCGGAGTTAGTAAATCAAAACGGTGTCCACCCTCCCACCCTCTCCTCTCTTAATCTTTCATAAACTTTTTAAGACTGTAACCCTACACCTGTTCAAAACAGAACGATGGAGAGAAAAATTCAAATGTCTTAAGGGGTTATCTATAAATTGAGTTTGCTCTATTGCCTGTTGGACTATCAGATTTTTGAATTTGTTTGCGTTGTTGATTTTTTTTTTGTGAGACATATGGAAGGATACCATAGTAACAGAAAAAAAAAAGCGAAGAACCTTCGGTTTTCTTGTTTAATTATAAAATATCTTTGGATATTTTTAATTTCCTTGCATAGCTAAAGGAATCGAGAACTTCTTGCTTATTTTTTGAAACTAAAATTTGACTTATCTAAGATTTTATTAGTCAAGATTACATATAGATTTTCTTTTTGGACCTTGTTGCTTTTTGGAGGTATTTTATTCGCATAATTAGTAAGGATATGAAAATCCAACATATATTCAGTTGACTAAAGAAATAAAAAATTAAAAAGACGTAAGAAAAAAAAGACTCGGTATTGCAGATCAAAATTTATCTTCTTTTGATGCATTTATTCTGTGCTTGATACACGTCTATAAGTTTTACGTAAAGAATATTTTTCAATTGAATGCACATATAAATAAAAGGAAGATAAAAAAAATTAAACTGACAAGGGATTTTAATCAAAATCTAACAGACATTTAGCTCATATTCAACAAATGTTATTCATAAGCTCACCCACTAATAATTCATAACGGATCGATCTAATTTCAAAAATGTTGTCTTTGATCTCAGAAAGTCCAACTAGATTTGAATGTTTAATTTGTCGACAATACAGAATTCTTTGCATTTTGTAGTTTTGACTGTGGTATTGCATATGACAGTTCTTTTTTGTATATTTCGTTTACGAAAGGGTAAAAACAATGAACTTGAAAACTGCATTTTTTAACAATTTCATTCCGATTAAAAATCCAAGATCTTCTTATGAAACTGACTTTTAACCCCAAACAGAAACTTAGTTTTTCTCTTTCAAAATTTTTGAAAGATAAGATGGCTAATGAGATTATATGTCATTGTTTCCATTCATAGCCTGTGCTTCTTGATAAAAGGAAACATTAAAAAAGAATAAAAGTTGCCTAAAAATAATTATTCTTAAGATAAATGAGTATAAATTCCTATTTTGAGTTCGAAAGTGATCACAGTGATTTAATACTTAAGCGATAAAAAATAATCTGATCAATTTAACAAATAATAACAATAATAAATTTTATGATTAATTTAAAACAATTCTTTGAAAATTGATAAATTTATTAATGATAAATGATATTCTGTTGGCGTGGTATAAAATTTAAAGAGACGAGTGCTAGCTCATTAGATAGGAACTCAAAACTGAAGCATCTATTAATAAGTAAATCGCATATTATTTGTAAATGGGTCGTATTTCTAATTGAACTGAATTGAATTCAGAATTAATTAACATTTGAATATATATTTTATGTGAAAACATTTGCATGAAATATTTTGGAAAAAGGATATATCGAGGATTCATTCTAATTAAAAATAAGCTTATGGTTTCCGTTGGTAAATCCCCTAGAAACTTAAAGAGTCATATTTTGCACTATTTGAGAAAATAAAAAATTATGAAATTTCAATTTTAATAGAGTTTCTCACTTCTCTTATCCATGTAAAGTACTATATTTTTCGCATGCTATCATTTGAAATAATAAAAGCTCCCCTTTTCTGCGACTAAAATTGTTCGAGTTCGTCTGGAGTTTGACTAAAATATTTCGAAATGTTGAATTTTACTATTTCACGGCCTCTTTGAGGAAGCACTGTTAATCAGTCGGTAATTCGGACGTAGAGAGAACTTTGTTTCATTTAAAATAGTTATTTTAAGCTTCAGTTTGAATTCCTAAATATCTGTGTTTCAAAGAAAATCTTTTTTTGAATAATTTGTTTACATGTCGAAAAATTAAATCTGACAAAAACTATTCGTAATATTATGGCAATTTTTAGGTTAATATTCAAGTTTTTTAATTATAGTTTTATTGACTCAAGAAAAATAAAGGTTTGTTCTTTACATCATCCAGAGAATATTTTCATTTGGGGTATCTCCCATAATTTAAAAATTAATTATTTAACTGTAGTTTAAATGGACATTTCATTCTTAAAGGAAAACGTAAGCCTGATAGTCTGATTTTTGAGATAAAGGAAAATGATTATACTAAAAGTGGAATTTTATGAAGACAGCAATAAGAGAGATGGCACATAAAGCATAAAATCAAATTAGTAATCTCTACATTATCAGGAGACACAAGGTAGATAATTTCATTCTCCAACGACAAATTTTAATAAACATTAAAAAAATGAAAAAATCTCGCTAAATTCTTGAAATAGAAACGTCTATCATGCAATTCACCGACGTGACAGGCTTGGGGGCAAAATGTTGCAAGCACAGAATGTGACCAAAATCGTGAACACCTTTCGGAAAAAAAAGAGCATTTTGGAGACTTGATTGTTCATAGCAGCAATGATGTTACAGAAATAGTCTAAAGCTGTGCATAAATTTTAACATAGTCTAGTGAAAATAGTTATATTCTGAATTATATTTAGTTATCTTTATATTTTATGTTATTGTGAAATAACCAGAATAAAGAAACACACCCAGTGTAAGTTGATAAGAAGAAAATTTCATTTATTTTCAATGCAACAAATCAACAAATGTTTTTTAATCAGTAAAGTGGCGTCTTGTTATTAATAGAATTCAGCAATTGAGACCATGGTTTGGAACTGAGAGGAATTTGTATTTTCTTGCTTTTGCGATTGATAGGAAATTGGTCATTTTTCTTTTTTGTACTTAATTTGTGTGAGTCTCAAAATATATATAAAGAAAGGAAATAGATATCTTCGCATAAAAAGTGACTGATCAAGCAAAAAATAGCTCTAAAATTTGTTATTGCCAAAACAAGACTTTAATTAAAATGCAATTAGACCGAAAATTGGTGGAAATCTAACTAAAGGCGATATTTTTAAATTTTTGAAGAAGCAAAAGGAAACTCAATCACTAGAAACCCACATTGACAAATGTCGAAAAAAGGAGCCAAATGATAATAGTTTGATCAAAAGACGTGCATGTGATAGAAAAAATTCATTTCAGAATATATACAATGAAATGGCAGAATACATCACAATACATTGGGATGTGGGTGAAAATCAATTAACTCAAATCAAGTCTAAATGCAAGAATTCCAAGGGGGCTCGGAGAGAATTTTCAAAAAGATCGCGAAAATTAAACTGGCCAAAACCTCAGGTTAATTAGACAGAGAGGATAACATGTAACTGTGTGAATTGGAATAACGAGACCAAAATTTCACAATTTGGTAAAATGTATAAAATGCATAAAAATTAATAGGTAATAAAGTAATTAAGTAATTAATTAAGAAATTAAACATAAAGTAATTAATGCTGTTTATGGGAATATAAATCCTCAAAAGTACATAAACGAAATACTCATTCCTAAATTGCTACTTTCCACATGTGACCTTTTCTGATTATGAAGAATTTATAATTCACCAGGATTTAGGTTCATCTCATGTGGCCCTTGTAGGTAAAACTTTGCTTCAAGGCAATTTCTGCAATTGATGTTAAAGATTAAATACATAAATATTTTATCATTGGAATGGCCTGGGAATTTACCAAATTTAACCCATACGAAAATTTATGAGAGTGAAAAAGCATATTACATAGAGGCAATCCAACAATAAAATGCAATTAAATGAAGTAATCTCAAGACTGTAATTAAGAATAAAAGTTGATTGAGGATAAAAACGGATGTGAAGTAAAAATAAATTTTAAAATATGCTTAGTGTTGACAAGTAAATACAACCAATCAATAATTGAATTATAAAATAAAGTGATATTATCATAAAAGTGATATTTAAATAAAGTGATATTATCATAAAAGTGATATTTAAATAAAGTGATATTATCATAATAAAAATGTTATATCCAAATAAAACTATTAATGACAACGTTTTAGTCTTAGGACTTGAAGCGTCTGTAATAAACGATCGATTTTTAGAGTCTCAGGACTAGAAAACTTTGCTGTAATCAATCGATCTGAAATCGCTGCAAAGATGCACATTTAATTCAATTTTCAACATCAAAATATTTTTGTGATAAGGAAAAAAAGAAATAATTTGAAAATAGCATATCGATGTATACAGACATATATAAAAAGTATTTCCATTTCTGATACTTGTTTTTGGAAAAAACATTTAAATATGATTAACAAGCAAATTAAACTAAAATGGGAAATGATTAAAATCGTAAAAACCGTTTTTGGAAAAAAAAATCAAGGATTTTTTAGATTTGATGGCACATAATAGCTATTTTATTAACTGAAATATGATAAAATTATGTATATAACTTTAAAGGTAATTTAATCAAGGCTTCAGTAATTTTTTACAATGGATGTTGGTATTATAACAGGAGTAATATAGAAAGTAAAAAGAACCATAGAAAATATTTGACATCGCAAGTCTGTATTTGATGATAAAAGTTAAATAAATTAATATTAATTACTTGTATGCCATTATTTTATGCGTCAAAAATTTTATAAGTCATTTCTATGTTTCTCTTTACTTCTGTATTATTCCTGTTATAATACCAACATCCATTGTGAAAAATTACTGAAGTCTTGATTAAATTACCTTGAAAGTTATATACATAATTTTATCATATTTCAATTAATAAAATCGTTATTATGCGTAATCAAATCTAAAAAATCCAGGATTTTTTTCCCCAAAGCGGTTTTTAACTATTTTAATCATTTCCCATTTTAGTTTAATTTGCTTGTTTTTCATATATAAGTATTTTTTCAATAAAAAAAAGTATAAGAAATTGAAATACTTTTTATTTATGCATATATTATATAGATATGCATCAAACTATTTTCAAGTTATTTCTTTTTTTTTTCTTATCACAAAAATATTTTTAATGAAAATTGAATTAATTAAATCTTTGTAGTGATTTCAAATCGATTGATTACAGCAAAGTTTTCTAGCCCTTAGATTCTAAAACTCGATAGTTTACTACAGACGCTTCAAGTCCTACGACTCTAAAACGTTGTCATATAACAATCCTTTGGCAGTTTTATTTGGATATAACATTTTTATTATGATAATATCACTTTATTTAAACTATAATTCAATTATTGATTGGTTGTATTTACTTGTCAACGCTAAGCATGTTTTAAAATTTATTTTTACTTCATATCCGTTCAACCTGCTTTACAGGGACTATCCTAAAACTGCGAATTTGTTGTCATAGACTTGGCATTATCGTCGTTGAGCAACTGGTAGAGGAAGTCTAGGAAATGTTTTCTCTTGCATTGTTGTTAAATATCGTATCACTGATTACGTGATACTGTGCTGTAAGAATGAGTTCAGATAATGATGTTTATTTATATAGTAGATAGTAAATTGACTTAAAAATTCAATGTTTAAAAAATTCAATTAAAGATATTATCAAGATGCTGTTAATAGGGTTGATGGTTACCAGAATTTTCCTGGTTTGTAAGATATGTTTTTGTGATACATTGCAAATGAATCGTGTTGTCAAGGAAATAAGTTTAGTAAAAAATAACTCCATTGATCATATTTTTGATTAAATAGAAAATTTCACATCTTTACAGCTAGGATTTTCCTTTTTTAAAAAACTTTTTCAATTAGTATCCAGATGAGTACTTTTTTTAAATTCATCAAGTAACTCTATGAAATTTGATATTTCATAAGTTCAACTTCCTTGATGATCGATGGAGTTTTTTCTTGATTCATTACAATTTGGTCATTATGGATTGTAGTTTGTAGTTTATTTTAGAGCTATTTAGTTTTGAAAACTGAGATACAGATTTTTTTTCCTAAATATTGTGAAATTATTCCCAAAAGTGTAAAATTTCAAGTATCCTGAAAATTAAATTGCAAATAGAAATCATTTTTCTCTAAAAATAGCTTTCACAATGAATATGAAAATCTAAATTTGAAAGAAATTAAAATTTTGCTTACCGCACAAAATTAATGCCACGTCTATTTAGATTTATGCTTCAAAATTTGAATAATAATTCAGAGACTTGAATATTTGTTGGTTGCATTTGAAAGAAAAATTTTCAAAAAAGTTTATAATGGAATACAGTTGCTTGAGAATGGCAAAAATACTTACTCACTAGGCTCACAAGTGTTTTGAGTAAGTGATATTGATACTGATGAATTTATAAAACAAGGAAGAATGGTTTCCCCAAATCTTTCTCGTAATTCTCTCATACTCTCTAATAAATATGTCATATTAGAGAACACCTTGAATTTTTTTGCTTGAATTTAACAATCCGTTGTATTATCCTTGGTCAATTATTTACGATTAATTCTTAGCAAGAGACAATAGTATTCAAAAATTAAATTTATGATTTAGACGCGTTTTCTCAACCCGTTGAAATAAAAATTTGACCCAAAACTGTACTTGTAGTCACAAAATTCCATATCAAATTTAATATTCTTAAGTCATTGCATTTTTGAATTATCTCGTTTACATGTGTCTGAAAATACACACCGACATACAGTCAATTCGAAGTTGGATTTTGTTCCAAATGTGGCGGTTGTCTACACTATAGATGTTAAATCTGTATACCTAATTTTATCTATCTCCCTCCCCTCGTTTTGTAGTTATCGAGTTAATTTACAGCATGGCAAATGGATTTCTTCTATTAGGATTCTGCTGTTTGAACTTGACAACTTGAACAAGAAATAGAACTGGAACTTGACAGAAATTTGTAGATCTGGTGTAAAGATTGTATTACATATTTCAACCGTTAAGCTCAAAGCGTTTTTGAGTTATCCTTATCCCATACAGACATTTTGCAAAATTCTTTTTTTCTCAGCCAGGTCTAAGAGGTAGATTCGTCAAAATCTCGAATTTTTTGAAGATTAATATATTTCCTCTATACCGTTCACACTTTTCACGTGTGTTTGAGAGTATCTTGTGAAGTCAGCGTAAAGATAAAGAAATGTATGGTAACACCGACGGGAAAAGCCCTTAGTGGAAGGCCTAAAATTAGATTTTTTGACTCATTAAAAATTTTAATATTATTTGGCCAAGTCATGGAAAAAAGCTCACTGAGATTAGGCCAAGATGGAATAAATTCATTGGACTCATTGTGAGTTCTCGAACCATTTTGGATGGTGACGGAGAACTTCTGTGCTTTGCACTTTCTAGTTGTCCCCGTACGTCTCTGCAGGGCGGAATCCGCGACGACAGCCATATTTCAGTGTTCCTTCGAAGCCAGGGGGTCCGCCATTCAAGTGCGCAGCGGGAGGGAAGGCCAAAAGATCAAGTCAAACGATCCGGCCACGCTGATCCGCGCAATTATTTTATTTGCTTTTTGCTTCGTTCTACCTACATGAGACGTCTTCCGATGGTTGCAGTTATTCCAACGACACGGAGCCAAGAGAAACTCGCCCGAAAAAGACGGATGAGTTCGTTTCGAGTGGGAGTGGGGAGGGGCTCCTGCACCCCGTAGCGTGCGCGAACAGGCGCTCGGTGGAAACCGAAGACAGCCAATTCACTAAACTGTGGTCATTATAAAAACAATTGACTTTCCCATCGATGACAAAACGTTCTGTTTTGCAAAAAGCATGCGGGAGACTAAAATCCTCATGACTTTGTGTTGGTTGTCAGTGGCAGGAACTAGCAATCATTGTCTCAAGCTGAAAAATTGCATCATTTCCATAACAATTCAGAAAATTTGTGCAAGACCTTGAATGCTGATGAATAGATTCTTGTGTGTCAGTGTGTTAGTCAAACTTTGAGTTAGATTATACCCTTATTTAGTTAAATTGTTATTTAATGAATTTAACTTTGAAATAACAGAAGACATTTCACTAAATATCAATAATTAGCTTAGATGATGAAACATGAATTCAAGAGAAATAGAAATTATTTTAGCAAGCTAAGAAAAAATACCTCATACTTTTTATACCCTTCAATAATTACGGCCAATAGCATAAACTTAACTTCATAGTCAACTCACCTAGAAAAAAAAAGCTTTTAATTTTCAATAATATATTTTCTGGAATATCTCTGTTTAAATATAATAAATTAGTTGATATTTCTTGCTTATTTACTGAAAATCTTATCCCTGATTTATGGATTTCTCATAACAATAAAATCAAATATATATGCAAATGATTCTACTATTGTCGATATCCATATAACGAAGGCTTCGCTTTCATCAATTCATTGATCGAGTTCAATCGACTAGGATTTTTCTGTTTATGATAAACTTTTCAATAAAACAAATTGATCCTATTCATTTCTGAAAATAAGCCTTAAATGTTCATATTTACAGAATTAAAAAAAAAAATCAGAGAATTCTTTGAATATAGAGCAAACCTAAATTAACAAAATGTTGAAAGCAGCGAGGACCACATCATTTGGGAGTTAATTATGTTTTCGCATCAACATGCTTGATTGTTATGAAAAGAGTTGCACGAAATTCACTTTAAATCAAAAGTTTCGTTAAACAAAATCTAAATTGTTAGAGAATCTATGTTTTGTTTATAATCATCGCTTATTTTTAAGTATAAAGATCTTACTAAAGAATTTTAAATATTTGAAATTTTTTATCAGTCAATTCAAATTTTCTCTAATTATAAACAACAGAATATTGTTTTGGGATAAAGTTTGTTAAAAAGAGGCTTATTCTATTAAATTGTTATTTTAAAGTACGAACCACAAGTTAAAATAAAAATTACAGGTAAAATAGGTTGCATATCTTCTTGGGGAAATTGTTGAAGATCTTATTAATTTTAAAATTGTATTTCTTTGATTATATAGTACATAATATTATTTCGAGATTATATTAACTAATAAAAGACTGTTATTTTAAAGTATAAACCACAAATTAAAATATAAAGAAAATTATAGTCAAAATATCTTGTATGCCTTCACAGGAAAACTGTTGAAAATCTTATTAAAATGTAATTAAAACTAAACTCAAAAAATGGTCTATATTTTAGATAGCATATATTAGATATTAAAGCTATATTTTCGATAGTAAAGGTAAAAGTTATCAAATACTTAAAAGAAAATATTGGAGAAAGCGGCACATAAAAGTTTTTAAGAAATGTTCTCGGTGCCCAAAAAAGAGTCCTCTAACATCTTTTTAGGAATTTCCTCTAAAAAACGTCAGTAAATTCGGAAAGATAAATGGACATTTTTGACATGTTTCGACAGCGTCCACTTCAGCTCTTGGGATGAAAAAAAGGAGGAAAGAGGGCCATTCCACTTGAAGCTTAACTCCGCAATCGGGATAAGTGAAATTTCATGTCATAACGAAATCAAAAACGAGCCCATGTATCTACACATCCGCTGCAATGAGAAGTCTCTGGGCGAGCAACAATAAGAAAGAGTTCTTTGTTAGAGGCCGGTGGGAGAGGATGGGATTGGGAAGGCAATTTCCTTATCTTTGCCTTTTCTGCCCGCTTAGAAAATAATTTCTTTTCAGCCCTAATGGATCCCGATTTACTTTTTTCATTTTTTTTTCCGGTCGCTATCTCTTCCATTCAGTGTTAGACAAGAAAGAGCAGGATGCAATTCTAGTTTTTAGATAAAGATGGATGTACATTTTGAGTGTTTAAAAGAGAGAATAACTCTGAATTGTTCAATTGAATTTAACTGGAAGGATGTTTATTTTACTTGCCGTTCAGTCATCATTTCTTTTTTAATATTGTTTTATATTTAATTTTCTCATATATGAAGTATAAAGAAGGCACTGTAATCGTCAAAAATTTTGAATTCGAGTGTTTAACCTTCCAGCTGGCGCGGCCGTCATACCAACATGAAAGGTCGCGAGTATTTCCCACATACGCTATAATAAATTGTAAATTTTCAAAAGAGTAACTATTAAAATTATATTGTAAATAGCTTAGGATTAATAACTACAATCACTTTAAACATTTTTTTACTAAAAAAGAAGCAGAAACAATATTAACATAGATTGCAATAACAATATAAAATGGCCACAGGTTAACTGAATTGATTTAAAAATAATATAAATGAAATTGTCGATATTTTGACAGAACAAGTTGCATATAAAATATAGAAGTGCAAAAATACAGAATTTATGTATAAAAAGGAAAATGTAATTGAAAGTTAGATATGAAAAGGAAGAAAATAGTTTGATTGCTATTTCATTCCAGCGTTGCAATTTGAGCAAATATGTTAAGTGGGCTCCAAACATATAAATTTCTGTCAAGTCTCACAACTGAACCTCGTGGTTTTAGTCCCCTTTTTTCCCCCTGACGTCGCATCTTCCACTTCTTCAATACCTAGTTCGGCTTTTTTCTTTAGCACCTTTAATTTTAGCTCACCTTTTAGAGATGTGGGTGCTTTTTTTTCAATATTTTCCTTCTTAAGTGCATTTGCCAACTTTCACCAGTCTAAAACAATACAGATTTATTTGTAAAATCATACAAAATCAGATGCGATGAAAATTTACATGAACGGTCGCTCGTATCTCTAAAATACAAATATCTGATAGACAGAGACCTATTAACGCCACAAACTTACGACGATAACTGAAAGTGGGTCAAATGGAGGGGGACAAATAGCCGAGGACAGGTGTTCCCAGTGCCACCAGATCTAAAGTTATAAAACGAAATTCACCTCTAGTGTATCTTTCACATACGCGCGCTCTCTGGAAGGTTTACGAATCTCCACGTTTTAGATCTCCGTGAGCTCAAATAGCAAATTTTTTGCATAATATTCGTAAATCCATCTGACATTCTGTGACAAAGATAACTCCAAAAACTCTTTGAACCTGATAATATTTATGTTCATTCTAATTTGAATAAAATCCATTCAGAAAAAGCTTATCAGTCCAACTGAACGAATATAAGTTAATGGGTTTGGTTTGGTTTACTTTAGTTATATTAACTTCCCGTTTAAAGCGACATGAGGGCTATTTTGGGACGGACCTCGTAATTTTGAACCAAGATCAGATGACGAGGACAACATCTGAACTGGCACCCCCCTCTCCACACCACACCAGCGGGAGGACGTTTGGCCTGACAGATTTAACGTGCAAGAGGCCCCCTCACACGACGGTTCTTCGGTGGAATCGAGTCTCGAACCTGAAACCCTCCGATTCCGAAGCCGAGACCTTACCACCAGGCCACCGCGGCCCCTATAAATTAATGGGATAACTGCGAAAAGAGCCAGATAGATAAAATTCGATAAAAAGACTGAAAATTTATAAAGTAGGCACTTATCATATTTTTTATCAAATTCAAAAAGAATTTGGTTCTTCAGCAGTATTTTCAGACGTGGGTAAACACGATAATTAAAAAATACAAAAAATTATACAAAATTGGTATGTGATTGAAATTGTAATTTCATGTTCGTTTCAATTGATTGGAAAAAGTATAAATTCGATTTTCTTCATACAACCGCATACAGGTACTAACAGCCAGTATAGTTACAGGCTGTTAATATAGGTGTACTAACAGTCACATGCCGGAAATAGTAGAAATCTGCGTTGATTATTGTGTTAATTGTTATGCAATACTGGATTTTGAAATTTATACAATTTTTATAAATTTTAAAACTTAATTATATTCAAGATTAAAGGCTTATTTCCTTAAATGAAAGCATTATATTAGATTGAAATAATATAAGCAATTATGAAAAAGAATAAAGGTGATAAATATTTAAAACTTTTAAGCTGACTTAAATACAGATATGCTTTCATATCATTTTATAATATGGCCATATGTACTTGGCCATTTTTCTTTTCAAATAACTAATATATATACATTTCTATAGAGATTTTGAAAACTTTAATTTTTTTAAACACTTAATAATTTTAGTAAATATAAACCAAATGCACTTATGCAAAAAATAGCAACCCTTTATCTATGTAATGCGTTTCAATAAATTTCAAATATACATTCTTTCATATTTCTTAAAGAGTTTATCGATTATCTAAAATTTTGTTTTTTATGGACGATTAAAAAACGTTTATACTCTTCAGATCCTGCGATTATTTTACTGGAAATTCCAAAATTCAAATTCTGTATCATATCTACTAGTATCATGCTTGTCAGCATTCCTAGCGTTTTCTTTAAATGCCATTAGCGTCTTTCATCCCAACTGATGGTGCCTCACATGCAGCCTTGCACACAATTGAAGAACGAAAGAATGAAAAACAAGAGAAAAACTTCACTAATTTGGCGAAAGACATTCGCAACGACAGTCAAAAAGAAAACTTCTGACAACTCCAAGATTGCACCCTCATCCCCCATCGAAGAAAAGGGGAGATTGAAGGCCTGATATCTACGACGAAAAATTCCCGCCGCCTTCGAAGAACCAGGGGCTTCCATTAATGTGTTGCTGCCCCCTTTGCTGTTGGCCGCCCTAATCTCAGTTCTGCATCGGACAGATCCGGAGTTGGCGACAACTGTCAGGCGCTTTTTGCATTTTATCTCGGCGAGGTTTTCGGAGAAAATCCAAAGCACAGACAGGGGAATCATATCTTGAGATAAGAAGGAAGCGGGAGTGTCATCTTGGAGGAAGGTCTGGGGTTTTTGTTTTGTGTCGAGCTCACCCACAGGATCCTGTCGCTAATTGACGATTATTTGCTTACAGGGGTCGGCAAGCGCAAAGGCTGATAGCCCCATCTGGATGGCTGAAGGCTCGGACGTGAAATATATACAAAGATAAAAAGAATGGCATAAAGATAATGCCAGCATTCCTTTTCTGGCTGATGTCCTGGATCTGAAATGGAAGAATGTTTACGTGAAATGTTATTTATTTGTTTTTGGTGCTGAGCAGGTAGATAACATTTTAAACAGGATAGGTTGAATTCTTTGAGTGCCTGAGATACTGCAAGCATTTACATTAGAATTATGTAAAATAAATCTTAGAATTTATATCCTTTTGGGAAAATTTAGCATTTTTTTTAGCAATGTGAAACAAAGCTCTCTTTTCAAAAGGTCAGGGTGTGTTGAATTCTTTGAGTGCCTGAGATACTGCAAACATGTACATTAAAATTCTTTAAAATAAATCTTTGAACTTAGATCTTTTAGAAAATATTCAGTATGTTTGAAGTATAGAACCAAGATATGCTAAATTCTTTGACTGCCTCAAATGTTTCAAGCATTTACATTAAGATTGCTTAAGACAAATCTCGGAATTTAGATCCTTTAAGGAATATTATTTATAAACTGTATGAAGCAAAACACTATTTTAGTCTGAATTAGCTTGTTATAAATATTTTTTTATTTAATGTTGAGGATTAACTTTTATATCCCGAATTTTTAGTTTCCCCACGTTGAATATGAATAATTACATATCTACTAAAACAATTTTCAAATATTTGATTAGCAAGGTTATTTTAAGTTGTGCGCTAAAAACTTTCATATCTGAATCTAAAATTAACTAGAAAAATGAAGAGAGTTATGTTTCATAAAATAAAATATTCTAGAAAGAATTGAATTGTAAATGAAATTATAATATTTGCATATGCAATTTTTGAAAAAGACATCGAGTGTAAATAGTAATTTCAAGAAATGATTTAAAATATTATTTAATCAGGGATTTAAAAACCTTTTGAAGAGTTCATGTTAGGCAAGGCTTTTGTCTGACATCTTTATCTCTCTTATCAGAGGAAAAGAAATTCTTACTAAGAAGTTATAAGTCTCTGCTATTTAAATTTTAGTCTGAATAAAGATCACAAAAAATAACATCAGGTATTGTAGCTCTGGTTTTTCACAAAAACTTCATAAAATCAGAACTTTCTGTTTATTTATTTCCAATTTTCATTATAAATGCCGGAAAAAAGTACATTTCAAAGTACTAGAACGAGGAAGCTTTCTAAGAATTGCTTTTGTATCGCTTGTACAGAAAACACTTACTTAGAATAACACCAGAATGCATCATATTCACTTAAGTACAAAATAATATGCAATAATATTTACAAAACAAAAGGGCGGGGTGACCTAGTAGTAAGGTCTCAGAGACCGGATGGCCACACTCCAAACCCGATACCACTGGCAGTCGTATCTGTCATACATGGGAATTTAGTGCATACTAAATCTGATTTTGTGAGCAAATGGCATACAAATTGCAAAATTTGTTCAACAAGAAGTCTCGTATTCTAATCTCTAACGAAGTTATATTTTTTGGAACAAATATTTTTAAGTTCAGTTCAATTACTTGAACGTCCCGTTTTTAAGCAACCGTTGGGATATTTTGGGATAGTGATCGTAATTTTGAATCTTGGTCATATGACGAGAATAACACCTAAGTTGGCATCCTACCCCCCTCTCCAAGCTCCCGCATCACATCAGCAGGAGACCGTTTGGCCCCCACCGATTCAACGTGTGCCTGCACGACGTTTCTTCAGAGAAATTTGTCTCAGGCCTAAAGCCCTCTGATTCTGCCGAAGCTTAACATCAGACCACAGCGGCCTCCAAATATTTTTTAAGGAATTTTTTTTTTTTCATTTTTAAAAAAATGATGAATAAATTGCTAATTTTTAATAAATAAAAATTGAAATTCTGCCAAGTTATATATTTTTAGGGAACAAATCTGATTCAATTTTATATAATTAAATAAATTTCTATGACGTTTAAAAAATATCGTGATAAGCTTTTCAGTCTGGATATCTATTGATAATAGCGATCACAAAAAAGGCTCAGTAAACATACATTTCGCAATAAAATTTCGATAAGATTCAATGAATCATTTGTGGTGCTTTCATTTTTTGCTCTTTCTTAACCTCCCCCCTTTATCTGACATCAGAAAAACCCGGCGTCATTTTTATCTGCTGTCGGATCGAGCGCCGTTTCTAATCCGCTCGCAGTTGTCGATTCCGGGCTTGAAGTAGTTTCACTCTTTCTCTATCGCCGCAATCTGAACGCCGCCGCGCCGGTTCTTTCCTTGAATTTTGATTCGGGAGTTACCATTTTGTATCTGTTTATTCTATCTCCCGCACCGCGGGGCAGATTTCCGCTAATGAAATGATCAAAATCGCCAAGGATCTCACTCACCCCTTTCCATGTTGCCGCCAATGAGGAATAATGCTCCATTTAATGAATATAGACTGTTTTGCTTATGACCAATCATATATGGGGTGCAAGCTTGAAGAATATTAATTATAATTAACATGGTTTATAGTTATGATTTATGGCGCCAGTTCTTTCCTTGAATTTTGATTTACGAATTACCATTTTGTATCTGTTTATACTATCTCCCGCTACGTGGGGCAAATTTCCACGAATAAAATGATCAAAATCGACAAGGATCTCCCTCTTCCCTTTCGATGTTGTCGCCAATAAAGCTTCGTTTAATGAATATAGACTGTTTTGTTTATGGTCAGTCTCGCTCATGGGTTCCACGCTTGAAGAATATTAATTATAATTAATATGGTTTATGGCCCCAGTTCTTTCCTTGAAATTTGATTCAGGAGTTACCATTTTGTATCTCTTTATTCTATCTCCCTCTACGTGGGGCAGATTTCCGCTAATGAAATGATCAAAATCGCCAAGGATCTCCCTCTCCCCTTTCCATGTTGTCGCCAATAAAGCTTCGTTTAATGAATATAGACTGTTTTGCTTATGGCCAGTCACATATGGGTTCCACGCTTGAAGAATACTAATTATAATTAATATGATTTATCGAAAAGAGTAGAGACTTGTCCATAACTGATAAAAGGAGTCGTTATAAATGCTCATCAAATCGTGACAAAATTATATTATTAACAGCTTAATAATTAAAACAAAACAGATGTTTATTTTTAATATTTTAAATATATTTTATTTCTAATTTATTATTAGGAATATTGTAGATTTTCTAATATTTATTCTTTTTATAAATTCCTCTCTTGGTGGTGCCACTGTTATGGAATTAAAATTTATTTGAATTAAAATATTAAATGGTAATTAAATTTTGCTGATATTGATATAGAATAGCATTTATCAATGATAATGCATAAGTGGTGGACTAAATGAACCTGCGATTACCACGGTTTGGCAATCAGTTCTTTTTCAATTTCATGCCACGTGTTTCGCAATTTAGACTGTTTATTTTTATGATCAGAGGTTTATATTAAATCATATTATCGTGT
Source organism: Argiope trifasciata (assembly GCA_026543055.1). NCBI lineage: Eukaryota > Metazoa > Arthropoda > Arachnida > Araneae > Araneidae > Argiope > Argiope trifasciata. The sequence goes on from JAPMOQ010031668.1 coordinate 1,992,350, forward strand.
AACATATAATATCAGTTCACTTTATTTGAAAAATATTCAAACTCACTTGTAAACATTGCGTCCGTGATTTTAAAAATAACGTTGTTAGAGGATTTAACGTTAAAAAATGAACGAAGAATCAATTACAGATTTCTATCTTTACAATATGAAACAAGTTAAATAAAAGTACATAAAAACAATTATTGTGTTGTTAAACGATCATTATGTGATATTTATACATTTTATATATTTAGATTAAAGCTGAAACAAAAATATGTAGAAAAGCTTTTTAAAGTGGGCATCCGTAATAAACTTGTTATATTACTACATTCAATGAAAGAAATTTAAAAATTTATAAAATTTATTTCTTTAAAAAAAGGTGTGTCTAAAATTTTCCACCCCTTTTTCTTAATGAAAGCATTGTAAAAACACAGACTTATTTAGTCTTTCTTTTTTATAAATATCCAGAATGAAATAATTATTATATTTCTATTCCTTTATTGAATCAAATTGCTATCTACATAAAACAAATTGTTATTAAAACAAATAAAAAAATGACCATGATTTTTTTTACATTTGTTCTGCTAATTCAAATCATATACCATCTTAATTCTTGTTTCTACAAACTGTTTTTAATTGTTTAATAAAAAACAGCAATTATCTTTAACTGCATTCTTCTTTCAAATCTTTCTCCACGGATCACGAACTCCATTCATATCGGTTATAATAAGACTTTTGAATCACTAGATACAAAAATGTGATTATTCCTTCTAGCAATTTTGGAAAATTATAGTACACTTAAGAGGTTTTCTTAATGCGGCTTCTCAAAAAGTTCGAATACTTCGAAATCGAAGAAGGAATAAAAATCATAAAGAAAGTCACGATTTAACTATCGGAGGTTTCTTCTAATGTCTTTTAATTGAGGAACAAAGTAATTTCAAGATATTATTCTAGGTTTATTTTAACCGTTGGCCTCTTCTGTAATTTCAGAACTCAAACAAAAAATGTAAGAATAATTTCAAAAGTCAATGAACTTTTAATAAATAACTTACATTTTAGAATATATCATAAATGTTGCCTTTAATTTGTTATTATAGTTAAGAAAAATAACATATTAATAATAATTAAATATGGTTAAGAATTATAACATCCAAGTTAAAAGCATCATGTTTTTTCCTGATGTATCATAAAATAGTTAGCTAACTAAATAAGCCAAAAGGATGGCAAAAAAAAGTATTTGAGTAGCAAGGAATTTGAATTTTCAAATTCATAAAATAAGTAATCAACTATTTAGAAATTAATTATAATCATGTTGATTTAGGTTAAATTTTTAGATTTTATATGAAATAAACATGAAAAAAACCCATAACATATGCAAATATAAATAAATATAGGGCCTGACTTTGCCTAATTGGGGTCCCATGTAAAACCTTCTTTGGGGGCCCCTCTATTCCACTTTTTCAATAATGTAGAACCGTGCATATGGCATTTTTCGAATTGGGGGCCTTTTGGATATGGGGGCCTTGGCCAACTACCCCGTAGCCTCTGGTTTAGTCAGGCCCTGTTTATCCATCTAGCTATCTTCGTTTTCTAGTTAATAAGTATTTGAACATTCTGACAGATGGACTTCCCCTGAACAGATTTTACTCAAAATCTGATATAAATCTCCAAATTCGTGTGATATAAATCTCCCAATTCGTGAGATGCATATTTTCCAAAAATTGTGTTGTCAGGGTAATCTAAAACGGGGAAATTTGTCAAAATCTGGAATTCAAATATTTTGACGATTGCAATATTTTTTCTATACTACGTACAGGAGAAAGTAAGAACCTTAAATAGAGAAAATAATCTTTGCAAATCATATCGATCAGTTGCATTACAATAAAGAGCCATTACAATAAATTGTCATCTTGAAAGTAATATCCTTAACACAGAGTTATTATCATTTTTATTAACTTAAATTGAAAGTACTGTAGAATTACTTAATATCAAAAGTTTTATCGAGACTGAAGCATTATGGTCTGCAACTAGTATTCAAATAGTTCCGTTTTACACTTATTCTGCATATTCATTGCTTCAGTGCGTATTTCTCTCTCTCTAGTGGTTTCCCATATTCTTAGATAAGACTCTTGGCTTAAACTATGTCGTAATTGCATTCCTAGACAAGAGCTCTGGAAACTATGTCTAAGTAATCTGCTTTTCCTAACTGGGGAAACATGGAATCGATGAGGAAGAACTTACACAAAGATGCATGCAGAAATTGGAAAAGAACTTTCATGAAACTTTTCCGTCGCCGTTTTGAATCTTCTTGGCGCGCAGAAAATGAGCGACTATAACTCATGCTAAACAATTTGATGAAAGCCCCCTCCCGGAGTTTGGCGATAAGCCTTGCATGGGGCGCTGGACTCTTCCGCCTCGATAAGGAGATCAATGCGCCCGAAAGATGTTTACGAGGCTTGGGGCAATGGGGCAAAAGTTACGAGATTTAGTTTCGCCTCGTGTCGGAAAAGTTTTTATTGATTAGAACAACAGATTTTCACAATGGAATAAGTAGCTGCAGCAGCTTTTTGAAAAGGGCTATGTGTGACTATGTAGAAGTGTTTGTTTGAATGGTCGGATATTTGAGAAACTTCTGTGAGTAAAAATGACGCATAATTGATAAAAATGAATGTTAGAGAAATTTGTTATTTAATTACTCTGTCTATTTTTAATCTATTAATTTTAAAATTTTCTTGAGCGTTGAATCCTTTAATATCAACATCAATCATTATATATAGATATTATTATAAGTTATATCAATTTATGATACTGATATTTTTGAACATACTATACACTTGGATACAATTTAGGCTTTTGCATTTTTTCTGTATTTTTATTATTAAAATATTTTTATTATTAAAATATTTTTATTAAATATTTTTTCCCTTATTCATTCACAGATATTGTCATTTTGATTCGTGCTTTTATTTTACAATTTTTAAAGACCAAAGTTCATAATTAAGTTGTAATCGTAATTAATTTGAAAAACCAAATTCAACTGGACATCTCAAACTTTTTTCCTTGTATCCTTCTCATTATGACCTATGCATCGGCTGCCCAATCTTTAAATTTTACATTTATAATTAAGTTCAATAGTCATTAATTTTAAAGATAAAATTCAATTGGACATTTTAAACTATTTTCTTGAGTCTTGGATGGTTGAAAATAACATTAGAATTCTGTACAAAATACGCCATCGGATTTGGAGATTTAATTTATTCGTATGTCAAGTAATTAAAGCAAAAACAATTACTTGTCTTTTCAAAGTTACAAGAAATTGCATTAAGATTATAACGAGTTATGTCATTATAAAAGTATTTTTGGAACACGAACTATAATTCTACGCATTTATCTCTATCCGTTGGTGTGGTGTGGTATGGAGAGGGGTGCCAGCTTAGGTGTCGTCCTTGTCAACTGACAGCGGTTCAAATTACGAGGTCCGTTCCAAAATAGTCCTAATGTTACTTTAAAACGGACATTAATGTAACTAAACAATTCCCGCCGGCCTCACTTATAATTCAGTCATGAGTGATAGAATTGTTATCATTGAAAAACTATACAAGCAACTACTTTTAAGAGAATTATAAATTGGAAAGAATTAATAAAAATGGGGACTGAGAATTTTTTCTCGTGCCTTCACTAGCAATAAGAAATTACATGCCAATAAATTTCAACTATTCTGCATAAAGAAAGGAAGAAGGAAAAATTCGTTTACACAGCCCCCCTCCCTTCCAGATCCGCTGTGCGACATTCCCGAACCTCGTTCTGCCCAAATCGAGAAGAAGAACGAAACCATTCACGCAGTGAACAAGATCTCTGAATAATTTGAGATAAATAACATTCCCATCTCATGATTACAAATTAACTGTAAAGAAATCTCTCCACCGTGGGGTGGAGGTTCTTTAGGAGAATCCCCGCCGATCTCTGGATACCATTTCCTTTTAAATCAGCCTCCTGTTGAAAACCCCCGCCGCAAGCAGTAAATAGAGAGTCCTTTTCTGGCTGGAAATCTCTTTAAATAACCTCCTCTTCATTCATTGAGATTGATCCAGGCGGTTGCCTTGTTTCGCCCGATGCCACTCCAATTGATTTATAGCGCACGGGCAGGGAGCCTGTCTTATTCTGAGGATAGGGTCAACTGTTGGCGAGCCTACTTCAACAATCCCGACCTGATAAGCACGAGTTGTTTAGGTTTATGTCTTTTGATGAGGTCAAAGGCTGCTTATTAAACAGGAGAGTGGACAAGAGCTACACATGAGACGCAGGGCGAGAGGTGTTCATGGAGAGGGGGGCTTGACCTCCCTGGTGTTGCTTGATGGAAATCAATGATCGAAAGCCAATTAACGTTTCGGGTATGAAAGATAGGATTTTTATGAGGAGATGAGTGACAGAGCAAAGGAATGTTGCCCTTATCTTCTTCTTATTTCCGCAGCTCATCTCTAATTTTTAAGTGAGCATCATCAATGAGTGAAACTTGCAAGGTGGTTCAGCCATGTTTTGCTTGGTAAAAAATGTGATAAACAGTGATGAGTTTTGGTAATTAATGAATGTTCCATTAATTTTCGTAAGATTCGTTGATTGTACATGCCATGGAAATTTTAGAGCTTTAGTGAAAGTTATAATTCTTGATTGAAAAGATTCTGTTAATGGTGGATAAGTTATATAGATTTACTCTTTTCCCAGTCCTCGAAATAATTTTTTTCACAAAAAAAAAATCTTCAGTTATTTTTATTTTAATACAGTGAAACATTTATAGAGAAGAAATTTTTCTTAAAAAAACTTAAGACTACGAAATATTTTGTTATTAATTCACAATATGTATAGTTCTGAATAAAGCTACATGTTAATTTTCATATTTGTGTTGATGATAAACAGATCACGCGTTCGCTTTAATTTATTATCCAGCAATACACATATCTTAAAGAGGTCTTTTATATAACTTAATAATCAATTAATCAATTTAATATTTCAAAAATACCATTTCAAAGAAAATTGTCCCTGTATTAGTTACTGTTTGATATTGGAGTAAAGCTCTAAAATCAAACATTCAAAATTTCAAATACTACTTAGTAAAAAGTTTAGACTAAGTGCATCTGAACTAGAAATTTGACAATCATTGGAACAGAGCTATGCAATTTGAAATCAGTTTTAAACTTTTAAAAGGAAGTACTAGTTTATGTTCAAAGTTTGAAAAAAAAATCATGATTCTTTTAATAAATTTAACTATTGCTTTATAAATCATCTGTTGTGAAAAGATTCTTTTCACTTGAGATTGCAAGCTTTACATTCAAATAGCAACTGCAATTTTAAACTGTTCATAGCATTTGCAATATTTAGTGCTTTTAGTCTTTATTGCAAACAGAATGTAATATTCAATGCTATTTTCTAGAAGCAAACCTTGCCTCATCCTAGTTTTTGTTTCCTTAATTAAAGATGAAGGTGGAATTTCTTAATTTACTTATTTACAAAATATTTGTTTTATGATCATTCTCATGTCACATGTGGTTCGCCTTACGAATTCATCTTCACTTATCAGTCTGTAGCTTCCAAAGTGTTTTGAAGGCAGAAATATTTTTTTTTCTATTATACGTAGAAAGTTAAGCAATCGTTAAAAAGAAATTCGAAATAGAGATTCTGAAATTTAGTAAAATTTTTTATCTTATATAGTGAAGGTATCACAAATTTGAGCTAAATCAAAAAACAAAAAAAAAGGATGGTTGTCTGTTTGCACTTTTACATATAGCTTATTTCTTGCTTATTCTTGGGTTAGGCAAGATATGCTAAATCGAAAGAGGTTAGAAACATCATTAATGCTTCTAGTTAACGCATAGTTATGTAATTTCACGTGAAGACGGAAAATACAAATTTATAATTCTTTTTTTGCTTTACAAATCCAATGAAGGTTTCACTTTCTTTCCTCACATTCTGCACAATTTCTACATTTGCATACCATACGCTTCATATGTTTGAAATGCAATATAAGAATATCATTTAGCAATACAATATACATATAACTCTCAAAGATGGCTCATTTTTTATGGCAACTGCAACATCAAAACTGTTATAAAATAAACGAAGAATATTTTTGTATGTTTAGCCAATTTCTCCAGCTTTCTTTTTTCCAATAGAGACGTCACAATCTTTTATGATCCATAATTCAACCAAGATATATTATCGCATCCATAAATGTTTGGAGAGATAAAAACATCTAAATCATACAAACAATACAGAGAGAAGGCTCTTGATTCCTCAAGTTATCGCATCAATTAAAAGTAATTCTCTCCACCATCCCCAGATCACAAACAATCGCGAAGCTGGTGGTCAGGGAGGAATTTGCGCAATTTCGCGTGCTCGCAGCGCAGGACGGAGCCAGCATACCAAACTAGGAAGGTTTCGTGTACCGTTTATCCGTAAATTAATTTCTCAAGGCTGGCAACATAAAACTCGCCTCCGACAGCGTGTGAACTGTGACCGTGTCTCGGGCTCACAGTCCGATTGTGTCGTGACACGGGTACCAATGGTCGAAAGGGTTGTCGCAGCCAGGAGAAGACAATGCCGATAATTACTCGCTCGGTTGCATGGTCTTTGTTTACTAGTTGATAAACCCTTTCATTTTCCGTTAATTCCCCCATAAAGGAGCACTAAATTTTCACCTGCGTGTTTCCAATCCGTGTTGTTTCGGTCGGTAAAGATTTTTGTATCTTTACTGTCCATCAGGTGCGTCGTTTCAGATGAGAAATGGATAATTACCTTTGACGTGACGATGGTCATTGGATGAAGAACATGGGAAGAAAACTAAATATCATTTAACTGCAATTAAACGCTGGTCAAACAACATCGAGATTCAAATTTCAAAATATAATGATTTATTTATTTATTTTATTGGGCATTATTTGTCGATGATTTTAAAATGAAAATTGAATGGAAAATGGATATTATTTGACTTTCAATTTCTTAAAGAAAGGGCAATATAGAAGTATGCATATAACTATTTTATATAATTGCACAACCGGCATCCTGGCTTAGGAGTCGAGCGTTTTCACCGTGATCTGGGCGTCATGGGTTCAGGTCTCAGTTCGGGTATGGCTGTTCTTACTTTTTTCTATCTGTGAGTGCGCACTCCTGTAAAAAGGGTTGTGCAAGCGAATGAATGATGCGTGAGTGACACAGTTGTACTCTTGTCCCTAGTTGGCGCTACTAAAACAGGACACGTGCCTTATCGGCGTAAATCGTTTTCTTCGTTACAGCTGACTTGTCCATGGTATTTGCCATGGACAAGCACTATATATATATAATATGAGCATTTTCATCAATGTATATGTTTTATTAGCTATTTATGTATACATATATATTTCTATTTTGATAGATATATATATGTGTGTTTGTGTTTTACGGTCAATGTGAAAAATTGGTTATTATTAACAATTACGAAACCTGCTAACATTAATAATAAGCGATTATTCACATTGACCGTAACATAATATATTTGAATTTTGCATTTCTTATTTATTGCAATCATACAAGTTATAATCAACAATTATAGTTCTGTGTCAGTTTTGGTTTTAGTCGTATAGGAGAAGCGCGACTAAAAGACAAATTCGATTTTCGGATACTATTAACCAATACCAAGGATTACTCACCCAAAAAACACCTTTTTAAGGATTTCACCATAGATTCAATAAAAATGCTACATTCAGGCCAAAGGTCTATATTTGATAACTATTGTATACCAATGCTAAACAAAGCCTATTGCTTTTTATCCAAGGTTTGCAATTTTTAGAGAGGGGGATAATAACTTTGTTTGATTCTATAAGAGAAAGATATGCAATTCCGATGTTGAGGTGCAAACAAGACTATTACAGCAATACTTACAACTTATCATTAATAAAACGTATATTAATAAAAAAAAATTATAAAAAGTCTGAAATAAGCCGGTAAAAAGTTTAGAATGCCATACGCATGGAATTTCATAGATAAGATGTTTAAGACAAGTTTTATAATTCATTTTTTTTTTTTTTTGGTTAATAATGTGAAATACTCCATCGATTTCGGAAGCGTATGGTTGTTCTGACATCATTCCTAACCAACCAATTTTAAAATACCTAAATTTAATAATATTGTTTAGATTTGTATTTAGTTAATTTACGTCAATAACTAGTTTTGATGAAAAGAAAGTGGAGTATCGCATAAATATAAGCCGAGAAATCTTCTTTATTATAAATAAAAGGAAATATAATAAAATTCGGCATATTTATGCGTATTAAATTTTAATATTTCATCGCGACAGTTTTCCAGTGTAAGCTTGTACGAGGTTTTTATTCACGAAATCAGAATTAACATTCCGACCTAAGAGAACAGTGCATTCCTTCCAAACTTAACCTTCCCCTCCAAGAGATTTTGTAGGCAACTTTTATAGTCGCCCACCCTATTTACATTCGCAAGGAAAGCAAACTTCATGGCCCATCCTCACTAAAATCGTTCTTCCTTTTTCAAGTAAATCGCAGGAAGCGCTCTCCGTTTACAGCATCACGCAACTGCATCAGTTTTTCCTATAGGAAGCACTCGAGTGCCCATAAAATGCCAGTTTAGGTATTAAAACGTTTTTCCAGCACCAGACGTTTAGAGGGCTTTAAAAATTTGTACTCGACCCTTTTGAATTCACTTCCCGAGCCATTCCGGAAGAAGAAAGAGATTTTTATGGACTCCCATTGTGAAAATTATACAAGCGGATGCCGAATGAAGTGAGCTTCCTGCAAACTCAATCTAGGATCCGGAGAATTTTACATCCCAGACAGGTGCTTTTGAGTGGGCGAATTTCTTACACTTTGGAAGGTTTCATGATTTCCATATGGCGGTCCTCATGGGAAGCATTTTGATTATTTAAGTTTAGAGGCTGAGAATGTTTTTTATGGCGGCAAGAGAATATTTGTATTTGATATTTCAATGATTTTATTCAGCAAAAATTTGTTGAAGAAAAGTTTGGAAGATGGGTGTTTATATTTTCTTTTCACTTTTATAAGCTTTTAAATTGAAATTTTATTCATTGTGTTTATTTTTAAAGAAATAAATTTGTTTTTATTTTCTGTTTTGCCCAATCTTTGAAATGAGTTCACTCGAATCGAAATGTGTCATAGTTCTAGAAATTTGAGCTATTGTGTTGTCCATATCAATACAGTGTTTCATTAAACTCAGAATTTAATTATTTTTAGCTGAATAGATTTAATTACAGTATTGGTTCAGCTTGAATGGCATCATCTGGCAATGAATTTTAAAAAATGATTTGAAGGTTTCATAATAACTAGAATAATAAATTATGAAACCAAAAAAATAATAATAAAATAAACAGAAAAGGGACTTATAATTACTCTTTTATTTAGTTCAAAGTTGTGAAAAATTGTTATTCATTTATTAATTTACTAAAAGTATGGAAGTGAAAGAAAAATCAATAAAGTGAATTTGAGAAAATACTATATGCCATAGTGAATATCTTAAAAGAGTAATTTTTATATTCTTGGTAAATATATATAATTAAAATCCACTTTACTAATAAAGTATTTTCAGTTAAAGAATAAATATTTTCAATGTAAAGTAAATATTTTTAATAGCTTTTTCATGATATCTTTTTCCCTTTCAATTAATCTCTTAACTCTCAGTTTATTTTAAAGGTAACTATTAGATGTCTAACGGGTAAAAGTAATAATTATTATCCCACAGGAATTTTGTACAAATTGTTAACTATTTTAGTTAAACTTTTTGAAATTTGCTTCAAATTAGTTAATTAACAAACAGTATATTTACAAAAATTTGCTTTTAAAATGTTTCATTATTTTATGCATTATTTAATTTAAAAACTCTAAAAAAACTTGGGATGTAAGTTGAGACCTATATGTTTTTTAAACAACTCCTGTGCTTGTGAAAAGTACTTGCTTGTGCTTACGCAAGAGTAAAGAACGTTGTGATGCAATATTATATTGCTTTAATAACGATTCTTGGAATTTTTCTTTCTTTATTATAGAACGGACTTTTGGTATTGCATTAATTTAAACTTCCTTCCCAAGTTGAAAAACCGATTATTTACAAGCGATCATATTTAAGAGATATTTACTTCTTTGTACTTGTAGAAGTGCAAGTTCACATCAGAGGGCAAAAAATGGAGTTAACAGTTAAAGCTAAACCATTAAGCAGCCAATTAAAGAGAAGTAAGTGAAAATAATTTCGGTAGTAACGGTGAGCACAAAATTTAAAGGATTATATTGAAATATATACATATATTCACATCATTTTTGCCTACTTTTAATTGGCTGTTTAAATTATTGTTACCTCTAAGAGTGAAGAGGTTACCGTGAGGTCCCTTTTGTTTAACCTCTGAGGTAAACTTACTTTAGTGAGGTACTTCTGCAAGCACACTGAAGTAAGTATTTCTTACTTATCAATTTCTGAACACAAAAAGAAAAGACATGAAAACCTTAAAACAAATAGTTGACATTTGATAACCTCAAATTCTTACCTGGCACAGCTGCATAGCTGCAGGCCTTTTGACTTATCCTAATGGTCAAATAAAACTTATATCCATCGCCTACAAATAAATTCTTCCGATATCTGTTCTTTGCATGAAATATCTGTATTTTTACGTATTTACTTCAAACAAGTAAGTGCCCGAATGTCCCATCAGACCAGTACGTATTTTAGTCCGAGTGATAAGAAAGTGGCATCTATTGCTCCAGCCACTTAGCTCTGATAACTTTTCTGCCGTTTTTATCGCCCGATTCCCGATGGATCTGTAAGGTAATAATTTACCCACTACCGATAGCGAAAAAAGAAAGGAATAAAATTATGTTATATTGCTCCATAACCTGAAAGTTGATGCTTCAAGTAATAAAGGTTATGCACTTCTTGGCCTTTTCCAGATAGTACATTTAGCTAAAGAATGCGGACCAACGCTTGTTGTTTCACGCAATTTTGCAGGAACGAAAAGTAAGTGTCATCACCATCTGTTTTCGGTTATGGTCACCAGGGGGCGCTTTATCATGTGTGGATTAGTAAGCGTGAGTGAGAGAAAGGGGGACTGAACTACACTAGGAAACTATAAAATAACATGGCATGAAAAAACTTTTATTTCTTTCGTTCCCGAATAAAATAAAAAGCTGCCATTTTTTTCATTTATTTATTTATTTTTTGTAATGTTAGTTCGACAAAATTTGAAACAGTTACAAGGAAGAAAAATGTGAAAAGGGGAAAAAAATGCCCTGGCCCTGGAGTGGGATAAAAAAAAAATCTGAAAATAAAATGTTCCAAACTTTCACGGATTCTGACGCAAATAAAAAAAAAAGTTCAGAGACGAAATTTCAGTTTTCTAACAGCATTTCTTTTCGACTTGTTTTATTCTTTATGGCCATATCTAAGATATTTTTTATAGAATACTAGAAATGTTGTTATGAAAGAAATCATACGTATTTGAGAAGTCTAGACTTGAGTAATTTCGAAGAGAATATATCTACGGTCATTCGATATTCTTAGTACTTTTAAAACTTTTCTATGAGCAGTTCACGTTCGAGTATCTCTAAGGAGATCAAAAAATGCACTCTCCAGCATTTTAGTTATTGATTTAGAATAGACAAAATTTTATTTTGAAACCGGATGAGTCTTTTAGGATTGATTTTTTTTAAGGAAGCTTGAAAAAATACTTTAAGTAGTATATATTATCTGGTGTCAGAAATAAGAGATGTCGATTTTTTAAAACTTTCATCATATTCAATGGAATTATGCTAAAACTTATACCTAAAGTTTGATAACATACAAAATGGCAGTTTAAATTAAAATTGTTTTTTCTGCTCATGGAATTTAATTAAGAATGTTACAAATTAATTAGAAAAAGAAATTAAGCAGTTACATTGAAAAAAATATCTATATTAAGTGTAAATTCTTTCACCATTTTCATACCACTTTTGAATTTTATTTTTATGTTTTTTTTATGTTGAATTTTATTTTTATATTTTATTTTAAAAAAATTTCAAAATAATAAACTTATCAATCAGATTATTGACATTTAAAAGAAAGAAATAGCATTGAATCTTTACTTATAGAATTTTTGAGATGTCATACAATACACATGTGTAAAAGATTTCCATTTGTAGTGACAGGCATATTTAATAAAGGAATAATCTCGATTCTTTAGTATTTGAGTTCCAGATTTTTGTCTTATAAATTTATTCATCAATATTTGTTCTTATAAATTTAAATTAATTAACTATTTAAATTTAAAATCTTTAGCATCAAAATACTTTTTAAGCCATTCATGAGTATTTATGTTAATAAGTTTATATATGTGCATTTATCTTTTTGATATTTATATTATTTATACTGATTTATAAAAGCATTATTTTAGGAAATATGCTTGTCACTTCAAATGAAAATCTTTTACGTATGTGTATTGCATGACATCTCAAAAATTCTATAAAGAGATTAAAATTTGGTCTGCGATTTCTTTAAAAATAAAAAAATTTAAACTGCATAATTTTTTTTATTTACTTAATCCTTCAAAACGAAAATAGTTTATTTATTTCTATATCTATGTATTTGCATGCTAAAGTAATGATTGAAAAATGTAACTTGTTAGGTAAGTGAAATTTGGATTTCTGCTTAATGCGTCTTGCACTTAAATTGCAATTTTGTATCAAATTTTGAACTGAATTCTTTTAAAGTAACTTAAAACTTCTGACATATTTTTGGTTTTTATTATACGAATATCTATAAATACGGTCTCTACATTTGAAACAGGCGGTGTCACTGGTTTGAAATCAAAATTTTATTTGATTAATGGGTAAATAATAATTAAATTCTAAAAATATTATAATATTTTAATCTATTAAGTGTTATTGTATACAAAAACGAACAAGATATTTCTTCTTTGGGCTCTTAAGAAAGTTAATGGAAAAATAATTTGAAAATTCCATTTTAAAGGACATGAAACATCTCAACTTTTTTAAAATTAATTTAAAAAATAAATAAAGTACACAAAAGACAAAAAGATCTGTCATTTTCTATATAAAGATGGAAAGTTAAAAAGACTATACTTTTCTTTTATTCTTTTAACTTTCCATCTTTATATTTAAATGAAGCAAAAAAAGGCTGAATTCATATCTTTCTGTAAAAGAATAAGAAAATAAAACATAAAATTTTAGCCTTGGAAGAAATCCTCCAAAGAATTTTGTGGGGAAAAAATGAATCATACGCCAGTTTTTAGCACCATTTTTTTTTTTCATTCGTCTCTAATCTTCTTTTATATGCATGCATGCCGTCACCAAAATTCATAAAAATTTTCAATTTTATTTCTATCTTTCAAGAATTTTCAATCCCTTGTATAAAAAAAAGAAACTCTTGTTATGAATGCCACGAAATGAATATGTATCAATTCTCCAGAATAGCCAATCGCCGTCAGCTACATTCAAAAGAGGACTTCTTTCGTCACACGATAAGGAGAAATAGGAAGAAAAACCAAGGAGGAAAAAAAAATGAAACGGAAGAAAATCCAAGAAAAGAAGAAAGAAGCGTAAACCCCCTCCAAGTTCAAGTGTCGGATGCTTTTCTCACAAACCGTTTAAGATACAGGCAACGATTTCGAGGCCCATTCTGGCTTGGAGGACCACTTAAGAATATTTTGCTCTCGGTTCTCCTTCAGATTCTCTTTGTTAGTGATAAAAGAAGGGCCCTCGAGATCGTTTGCCCGAGTCCCATTGGAGAGTTTTTTTGCGGTTTGTTCCCCGTGAGAAATGCGAGTGCCATTGACAGTCGTAACCGAAACCGCAAGAAAAATTGGGCAATTGATGAGGAACGGAGTGTGTGGGTGGGGCCCGACCAGGATTCTGGAAATTTATCAGGAACACTCCCGCCTATATTATACAAATGAAGCAAAGGCATCATAAGTCAGCATTCTTACAGAAGTTTTTGGAAAATGAAACCACCTTCTTTCAATGACATTTTGGGCGGTATAAAATACAAGATTTGTTTTACTTTTGGTTAAATGTTGTTGTTCAGAACAGTGACGCTTATTATGAATAGTTATCATTTTATTTTACATGACACGAAGAAAAAAAAATCTAACCACAATTCAGATTAGTTAAAATTGCCTGTAAAGATAATAATGCTTTATATGACTTCTCTTGATTCCCTGGATAATATTTAAGTGGTAATCCATTTTAGTTCAGTATTCTGTTATAATATTTTTCTTCACTTCATTACTTTTAAGGGATTCGCAGCCATTAGTGAGATTTTTAAAATAATTATTCTGTTACTTTTATTCCCCCCTCCCTAAAGTGGATTGACATCAAAGAACGTCTTGAAAACTGCAAGAGAAGGAAAAAAGGGGAAAGTGTGTTATGTATGCAGGAGCACAGGTAATCGGAAAACGGCTTTATTTGAATTGTTTGTTATCCTTAGAAAAAATCTACCTTCTCATTATAATTTTAAGAAAACATACCATCCTATTGAATCCATGTTCTACTAAAGAGCTATTAGCATATATGACCCAAAGGCTGCCCATTTCACACTTTGCAAAACTAATACCATAGATGGACATCAATTTAAAAGCGACATCAAGAAATTCAAAGCAAATGCCATCACGGGCAAGTTTATAAAAGGAAATGATAAAAATCTAAGATATTTAAGGTGGTATGTGAGCTGTCACAATCATTCACATAATTTTGCGCCTCTATAAATTAGAATGTAATGCTGTGTATCAGAAACCGAAATAAAAAATAGTAATAAAGTTAAATCTATGAGAAGGCATCATGAATATATGAGAGTTTTTTTTTTCAAAGTATGTACGGTAAAGGAAAAAAAAAAACAGTCAGTGTTCTTAATGTGCAGTTAAAAACTCTCATAATTTACAAACTTGGCTTCTTAATTGCACAAGAACCTTCCTTCGCTGTCTGGAATTAATAAGTAGCAAACGCTAATCTTAGTAAGCAAAACACACAGAAAAAAAGCCCGCCAAATTGTAAAGAGATCAATTTCCTATTTGCCCACGCTTCAGACTAAATGCAATCTAAATATTTGCCGCGACAAGGCAAGTTTTATTGCCGGCATTATCATTCAGATTTATGCCAGAACTAAGAGCTCGGCGAGCAAAATAACTTACCCACTCCAGCAGAAAAATTGTTTGTTTTCTCAGAAGATAACCCGATACAGCGAGTGTCAAATTTACAGCTGTTACACTTAAAAGAAATTTAATTGCTCGGGCCTTTGTCAGGCGGGCATAGATCTTGCTCAACGTCTGTCATCCAGGCATCCGCTCTGGATGTCTGAACTCCGTTGTTTGTACAAGATAATTTTTTCCCCCGCCACTTTGGATTCTATTTGCGCGGAGGCGAAGGGCTGATGTTTTTCTGGGGCTTTGGAAATGGGGGTGTCATTTTCATGGAGGTCCGCCCCTGGAAGACAAACGACTTCTTCAGGTGATGTATGGTGGTGGCGAGCACTTTTAGCTTTGGCTTCCAACTTTCACAATGAATTGGGCGCGCTAGATTCGGCGTAAAAGCTCTGGCTTTGTTTTAGTTAGAAAAAAAAAATAATTCCGAGAAATCATTATCTTAATGTCGGCTCTTTTGATGTTTGTTTTTGTGAAAGGGGTTTAATATAGATTTGTGATTCATTTCAAAAACTAATGATGAGTCTCGTAGCATAAAAGAATAATACGCTAAAAATTGTTATGCGAAACAAGTTTAATACCAAATTTGAAATATATACATATATATTAAAATATTGTTTTTTATCGAAATTTAAGAGAATACTTACAGAATTCAGAGACTGAAAATCGACTAATGCTCACACAAAAATAATGTTTTCACAACTAACAAAAGTTTTGCATATTGATGTACAAAACATCAAACTTTCTCCTTTCCTTTCTATTCTCATCTGAAGACCTGCTAGCCCGTTGTGGCTTCCAAGGTAGCACATCCTGTTGTATAAAATTATACAATATTGTTCAATATTACATTATATCATTTAATAAAATACATTATTCTACAATATTGGGGTATATCATACCCAATATTGTAGAATAATGTATTATGTACAATGTATATGTGCAATGTGCGTGTATATTGAACAATGTATATGTGCTACTAGAGTTGGTATATGTTTTTATATTCACTTTTCGTCTGTTCAATATCTTGCTACATTACTAGTGTCAATAGATTGTAGTATTATTAATAATATGCACAATGACCATTTTGTTTCTCTTGCATAGCTCGCTTTATAAAAAGTTCTTCATACCAACGCATGTCCTTTATCTTATTTATTCGAAGCTCAATTATAAACTAAGCGATATACAAAATATCACTTCTTAGGAGAGAAAAACGATAATTAATTTATATGTTGTAGAACAATTTAGCTTGCTTTTTATTCCATTTTTTCTTTCGAAATTCTTTAACAAGATTTTTTAATGTATCAAACACTTTAAATATTATATATGTTATAAAATATGCTATCTAATTGCATATTAAAATATCTATTAAAATTAAGCTATAAAAATAGAAATAAGAATAATATTATCTCATAAGTCTATTTTTGTTTTCTTTTTTGCTTTAGTACGTTTATTGTAGATAACTGATTAATTTATCATAAGAATATTTTATATTTATATATATTTTAAAACTAATTTCTTTATTTATTTGTGTGATGTATGTGCACATTGATGAGAGAAATTGACTCCAATCTTAGGGGATTTTCAAAATAATTTATTCCTTTAATTAAACCAATTATTTCTAATGTAAAATAAATCATTAAAGTGATTAACAATTTTGATTTCAAAAATCAGACAAACGCCACTATGGAAAATTCCAAATATCACTACTCCAATCAGAAGTGCCAAAACAAAAATGCCGATTGTTACAATGAGTAGTTCCCATTAAAATCGAAAGGAATGATGACTGTGAAAGGTACTGTAAGATATCAAAGTGTGATCGAAACAAAGAAATTAATTATTGTTTCTGAAATCAGTAAGTAAAAGAAATCGAAACGCATTTCATTAAAAACAATTATATTGGATTTTTTAAGTCGTTTTTTGAAGAATAAGTTTACTAAATTTCAAATTGGTGAAATTCTCTATCATATTTATTATTAATTTTATTATCTGGTGAAACAACAGAAAAAAAAAATGCTGGATGAGAAGGGTTGAAATGCTCCAAGTTTTTTGTTTCAGCCCCCACCCCTTTTTTTACTCTTTTTCTTCTTTCATCTTTTTTTTTTTTTTTTTTTTTTATAGTTAATTCACCCGTCTCGATTTCAACGCTTCATCGTCGGTGTAAAAAACTTCTGCAAATAACTCCAGCGTTTCTTTCCTTTTTCGTTTGAAAAAAAAAAAAAAAATGTTAGTTTTAGTTTTGTTTCATTTTATATTTACAACAGCTTCGACAACGTTTTATGCAATGGTGTTAAGTGGTTCAATCTTTTTACAAGTCATCATACAAGCATCCATTGCATCTACCCAACATCTATTATCCTACAAAAACTTAGCAAATACTCTTCTGTGAAATTCTCCCTCTATATATATAGCAAAAAAAAAAAAAAAAAAAAAAAGGAAATGGAGAAAGTGGCCAACTATTTGCAATCTAAATAAATCATTGAAAAGATTTTTTTTAAAGTATACGGAAAACAAAGGAAAGAAATAACAATTTTAATTTTGAATTTATTGAATCTATTCCAATTAAAGAATACGCAAAATCAATAGTAGTATATAAGAAATTCATCGTTTTTTATTCAAAATATTATGAGCTTTTAGAAAATAATACAAATGTTTTCTTTGAAACCCATTGATCATTTCAACACGTGTGTTTGTTTAATAATGAGATTATATCTTTCAATATTTTTTGAATCATTGCATGCTTGCAAAATAAAAACAAAATAATAATTTATTCCTATTTATGCATAGTCACATAAACTAAAAATTCGGAGAAAAAAATGAGTCACAAGTTAACTCTATTAATATGTTTGCATTGTCATATTTTTCATATTATATTGCCATACTTACAAGAAAAGAATTTATAAATTCATACTGAAAAACTTTTTGTTGCCTTTGAAAAAAAATTATTTATGCGTATAATCTGTCGCAGAGGAAAGCATTGGGATTCAAAAAACTCACACAATTTATTACTTTTACATCATTTTTAATACGTCGCATAGAAGCAAAAATCAGTAGGTGTGGTCTCCCATAAATTTATTGCATATAAAAAAAATTATTCTAGAGAATTACTTGCATGGAATTGTGTAGTACGCTCCAATATTTAAAAAATACTAATCTTTGGGCTGAATTTAGTGCTGAAATTAAATCTTTTGGATGATTTTTGCCGAGTTTTTGACGATTAATTCCTGAAGAAATATGGTTTAGATTATCGGAAAATAATTTTTTTTTTCGAAGCAATAATTCTTAACAGAACTTTAATTATAGTCACAAAATCGCATATTAAATTTGATACATTTAAGTTTTTGTGTTTTTGAATTACCACGTTTGCTATTTCTTGAATATATAGACCGACAGACCATCAAACTCTAGTTGCATTTGGCTTATTCATAGGTTTCTACATTATAGATGTTAAATCCGTGTACCAAATTTCATCTACTCAGCTCTTTTCATTTTGTAGTTATCGTATTGATTTATATTGAAATAGACGGACAGAACAGGCATCCTCTGAAAAGATTTGGCTAAAACACTTGGTAGAAATCTACAAATTTAATGCAAAGATAGTATACAAAATTTCAACTATCTAACTCATTGCACTTTTTAGTTATATTTATCACAGTCAGACAGACAGACAAATATTTTCACATTCAGGGAGGACCAAAGTATGGAGATTGGTCAAAATGACGATTACTAATTTTTTTTAAATTTTACTATATTTTCCTTATACTTCTTATTCGAGAAAGTGAAAGAGAGGGAGATTAATTATCTTTATTGTTAAAAATGTACGAAACTTAATCCAAATCTCAATTACGAAGTCTGGTTGAATTTCTTCATTTCGGAATTTCTCCAAATTTTGAACGCAGTGCTCAAAAATTATGTGTGTCGAAATTATTTTTGAGATGTATTCATTATTAGATTTAACTCCAAAATGTACTTCAAACAAAATTATAGCAGATTCTCTCTATGTATTTGATTTATAAGAAAGTAAAAATGTTTGGGAAGTTGAAATAAGAAATCTAAGGTGTAACTCTTATATATATATATATATTCGCATAGAATAAGATTTCTAATTACGTCAAAAGAATTGTTATCTACAAACACATCGTTACATGCAAAATCTATACTCACACAAGAAGAATTAAGAGAAAAAATAATATAATAAATATAAGCAAAATGGTAGGGGATGAAAATCCTAATTAAGGAAACTGAACTGCTGTTAGAAATACCAGTTGCGATTTTTCTTACTTAAATTTTATGCCAAGAAAAAAAAACATTCCAGTTGCATTTCATTCTGAAAATTTAAGAGTGACAATTACGAGGTACTGAATAAAGGTGTGAGTATATAAAACTCATCTGCAAAGCAAAAACTGCTTTGAAAAAAAAAGAAAAAAAAAAAGAGGATTTTGCGCTCTTTATCGCCCAATATTCAACTCAGCTTGCTGGAAGAGATTTACGAGGGCAAAATTTGCCCACATCCTTCCTCATAAATAAAAAAGTGAGGTCGGAAGAGGAAGCTTAGGGTGCAAATGTTTGCGCTGCGCAGTACTAGGAAATTTAATTGCTGACATTTAGAAAGGATTTTTCGGGGATGCTGCAGACGATTTTCACGCCCGCACTCCTCCCTCCACCGCAAAGGTAATTTGGACGTTCATTTAAGCTCGCTGCTTTTTCGGCAGCCCTAATAGAGCGCCGGCCCCCATAATTTACAGTTTCACGCAGCTGTCTGGCACCAGGGGGGCGAATCGGAAGTGGGGAGGGGCGAGAAGGGACGGGTATTTAAAAGGTTTTAGTTTTCCTCTTTTGTTAGTTTAGTGGAACGGTATATTAATCATATGTCGAAATATGCATTTATATACTAATACTTTCGCATGACTAGATAATTTAGCGACAAAATTTATTTTTAAAAATATTTTTGGTATGTAATATGTATTCCTTTTTGTGAGTAGTTAAACTTTGAAAAGTTTGAAATTTCACCATTCAAGTTAAAATCTATGTTTTAATTACTAGAAGCCTTGATTAATCTTTAAATTAGTGTAAAGTTTCGTCTCCATGTTCCCCACATGTTTATCATCTGTTAAAATAATCGTCTTCTAGAGTATTAGAATATAAAATTTGCATTTTTATTTTATTGAGGATAGGAAATTTTGCAGGTTGCAACGTTTAATGAGCTATCGTTTGAAAAAAAAATTGTAGTGTGATTACCGCACCATTTTTGGATATACAAGAAACGGAGGTCTCGCAAATATGAAAGAAATAATCTAAACACAAACAAAGTCTTGATCAGTTCTCATCTTCTGCAGGGAAACAACAACAACAAACAAACCATATCATAAGCGTATATCTTTCATACCAATTCATATTAAGTCTGCTTCTGAATTTTTCTTAATGAATCGTCATTCTATCAGCACGTCATTGCTAAGTTACAAGTATTTACTATAGAATCAAAGCATTAAAAGTGACAATGAAGACCGCCCAATTAATCAATACTTTTCAAAACTTCAAAATCCCCCCCAATCAGATAACTCTTTAGAAATCTGTTCATAAATTCATCATTCGAAGGTAATGTATTCATCACCCTGAATTGCGGAATCAGGCCTCTGCTCCTAAGCTGAGGGGGGAAGGAGGGGTTCTTTAAGAGGGCCTTCTGCAGACGATAAAAAGTGAAAAATGGCTCCTCTTGTCAACCAGTGTCAACAGAGAGACAGGCGAGTGCCGCCCTCAGACTTTTAATGCGGTCACAAATTCTGAATCATGGACCCCGGATTCTAGATGATTGAGGCTCAGAACCGGTTTCGAAACGTCATTAAGTCAGCGTAATGAATCGTTCCGCTTCCACAAGAATATCGAGTTCCCCTAACTTCTGTAGGAGGAAATCTCCCTGATGAGGTGCGTAGGGTGCTAGGAGCACGATACTAAAGGTGCCCGAGATGTGGGTGCAGTTGCGTTTGAAGTCAGATACTTAGTGTTCTCGCACGCGAAGTGTACAAATTAAAAATATTATAATCTTTAAAAAAATTAAAACTTTATATTTTGGGGAACTTCTGCACATTGGATCTCAAGGAGTCTAAACAAAATAAGTTAGAAATTTCACCTTCGAAAACAATATCTGAAAAAGAGAAAAATCGTAGAACACAAAAAGTAGATTGGTGTCGAAAACTCAATTAGACAACTACACGGAATAAGTACACGCCCATAAAATGACTGAAAGAATTTTTTTTCTTAATCTGTTAACCGGTAATAAACTTATATGCAATTCGTTTTGTATCGAAATATTTCGTCATAGCCAGTTAACAGGTTAATATATAGAGGTAATCAATAAAAGCTCACATTTACTGTTTTAAATGCTGTATTAGAAATATAAATTATACAAAAAATGTATTGTCCAAAAAAAGGTAATTCTGCTGGGTTTTGTTATCTTAACGTTCCATTTTTAAGTATCACTAGGACTAGTTTGGAATGGGCGTCGTAATTTTGAGTCACTCCAGAAGACGAAAACGACACCACGAAACACCAACGGGAGGACGCTAGGCCCCGGTGGATTTAACTTGCACCTGAACCGCTTATATGACGGCACTTTAATGGAATCGAGTCTCGAACCTGAAACCTTTCGTTCGGAAGCCGAGACCTTACCAACAGGCCATCTAGGCCCAAATTATTCCACGAATAATATTGGAACCCAAATAGATAAAATATTGCTTTTTGTTATGGAACGTATTTCGCATATTTGTATTTCATGCTCATTAAATAACATGTGTTAAGCTTTCAAAATTTTGTATTGAAATTCGTGATCTAGAACTAAATCTTGCGAATAAGTGCATTTCTTTTCACATCATAAGAAGAAAGAAAGAAAATGCGCATCCGTACTGGAATAAAATCAACTAATATCACAAGCTACATTAATTTTTTTTTATCTATCCGTAACGACTAGAATTCTAACCAATTCTACTTCAGCCTTCAGTCATATCATTCGCTTCAGTTACTAACTTCTCACCGAAAAAGAGTATCATCATAAGGATTAGATAAGGGGTCTTTTTAAAACTCAGCAAACTCCCATAAAAATATATAAGGATACATCATAAAAGGAAATTCTTTCTTGAAGATTAAAAAAAAAAAAAAACACGAAGATAAAAAGAAGAAAATGTTGCGAAGAAAGATGTCCATCTATCTTCTTGATTCAATTTCTTGAAGCATGAAGTTACAGATACGAAGGAGAGGGCCCAGAAAAAATAATCCGCAGGGAATTGCAGAAAAGATCTTCATCGGAGAAACGATTAACACGCTTGTCTGAACTGCGGATAATATCGGCCGATTAAACGACGCCCGATATCGGTACCACAAATCCGTCAAGTACATAAACAGATAAATCGATCGTGCCAGGTTTTTTTTTTTTTTTTTTTTTTTTCGCCTTCCATAAGAATGTCCTCTCTAAATAAACTCCACATTTTGATGGTTGTTATTACTGTAGCTAATAAAGCTCTAAATCCGTTTATTTTTTGCCATTCGTTCTTAGATATTGGTTCTCTAAAATTTTAACGTTCAGTTTTTGATCTAGATACATCTTCCTAATATCGAATGAAAAATCTTAATGGCGCTTTTAAGAGGATCTTTGGCGAAATTGAAATATTTTTTCGTGCAATAGATAGTTTTAAATATAATGATAAAAAGACACGATTTACTATCGCTGAAAAGTTTAATGTGATGGGTAACTATATAAAGTGTTTTTGTAATGCACGTTTCAGTTTATATGGCAAAGTGATAGAGCTCATATTAATAATAATAATTTTAAAAAACCGGAGATGCACTATGCTATTTAGAAAAAAAAAATGTAAAGGTTAGAAAAACTTGGGTAGAATTCAAAATGTTATAATCGATGCTTTGATGCAATTTGGCTGCCTTATTTTTCTATATTATCTGCCTGCTATACCTTAATTTTCTAATTTATACTTTATAATCAAAATAAGACATGTATAGTAAACTCTTTCAAAAAAGTTATGGAATCAAGACATATTTCTTTTATTATGATGTCCAAATTCAAATTTCCAAAAAGTCATGTGCAATTTTGCAGAAAATCAATGCTCACAATTCCAAAAAATGGCCGATCCACTCTTGGTTTGTAAATCCACCACTGAAATATTCAATTCTTAATTTTATGTTGTTTATATGTTATGTCAAAATACATGTTGTATGTTTAATTTCGCAGATCATTTAAATTTTTTACCAAAAAAAAAATCTTATTAATTGTTGGGTATTATCAGCTAATTTTCATTTTGTGTGTCTTAATAGTGTGGATTGCTTATAATCGAACCTGGATGTATATAGATAAACTTTTTCAAGGAAGTTATGGAATGATTATATATTTCTTTTATTAAGGCGTCCAAAATCTAATATTAAAAAGCTGCGTGAAATTGAACAAAAAATCAATGCACACAATTTTAAAAAAAAGGTTAATCCATTCTTTTGTTTGTAAATTCGTAATTGAAATATTCAGTGATTAATTTTAAATATTATATGTCATGTGTCTCATTTCGCAAATCACGTTGATTTTTTACCGAAAAAAATTGTTTTCTAATTGTTGGTTGTTATCAGCTAATTTTCATTTTGAGTATCGAAATACATGTTTGGTAAGTAAACAATAAAAGAATTTTAAAAAAATGAAATACTGAAGTATTAATTAATAACAATTTTAGTCAAAATAAATGTATTTTAAACGAAGGGAACTGCATTATGTATTCTGCTTCATTCATTTTATCTTATGTGATAGCAACAACTTTTTGGCTTAATTGCTCATTAAAAGCAATTTAGGGCTTAATTTGTTCTGTTTTCCTTCATTCCTGAATTTCCTAATTAGGTCATCCTTCGTTTTTCAATTTCCTAGTTAACTGCTTTATTCGTCCTTATATAACAAAAAGCAATTTGTCATGTAATTGCTTTCATTATATAATTTATAAAATCTTATTTATATAAGTTTCCTATTTTTATATAAAATTTATATTCATACAAGTTTTATATTTATTTATTTTGATGAATTAGTTTCTTATAAAAAACTACAATGTTGTACAAAATTTTGAAAAAATAAATTATGCTTCAGGCTTCCTACTGCTAGGAAAGCTATTAATTTAATTGTATTTGGCAGTAATAAGAAAATTAAAATGTTTTAGAGTATAAATAATAAAATAGTTACTGTATATTACATTTTATAATATTTATTGTGAATTTTTTATTTGAAAAAATTATTTTATTCCTTGTTTTTTTATTTCTTGTACATTAATTTAAGAATGAAAATGATTTTTTTTAATATTTCTAATAAAGGAAAAATGTCACGATAAAAAGTTTTCGATAAATCATGAAATCATATTTCATTTTTTTTCCATCAAGAGATTAATCTTATGGCAGAAAAATAAGATTTAATCCTAATTTCGCGTAATAAATATCTGAAAACTTAATTTTCACTGCCCTTTTATCTATCCTCTTAAGTTATTCCGAAAATTAAACCGTTTCGTCTTTTAAAATAATTTGCTATGCAGGGGAAAATTAAACTAATTAATTAGCAAGACAGAATCTCGAATGTCCAGCGATGCATAAAAATAATTACTGAAGATGACTCGCCTGCTATTTGGCATTGAAATTTCAATCTGTTAGTGACAGACCAATTAATTTCAGAGCTTTTTTAACTATGTCAACTGTGCAAATTGTTTAAACCAATCATTCAAAGGGAAACAACTTCGCTAAATTAAAAATAAATGACAAAGTGAACGGACTTTTGAAAGCTGTGTGCTATAATCCCAATCATTTGCTGAATTGAAGTTTAATCAGGTTTCTGAAACGGATAGATTAAAATGACAAAAAAAGGGGGGATACAGAATGAAAACAATTCTTTAAAAAAAAAAGACATCGTCGGTGAATATTTAAAGATAAGTACATATTGCTTTTACCAGTTTTTACAACAAAAGCATAAATAATGAAAGAACCTCAGCGAATACGTCACACTATGTACTTCCAAACAAGACCAAATAATGATATTTGAATAAAAGCATAAATAATAAATTTAAAAAGAATAATGTATTTTTCCCTGGAGACCTCGCTGCAATTTTTAACAGTGAGAAGAAAATCCTTTATTTTTGACGGTGACATTATGAGGTCGGTCAAATTCAATAGTGTCCTTATAGAGCAGAAAGAATCCCTCGCAAGAAAAAAAAATGAAAAGATTTGAAAGAATTGGGCGGAATATATTTCTCGGTTGTCTCGAAGATGATTAGAATTTGACCTCATGTTCCTTTTGCAACCAGACATTCCATCGTTTTTCTCCTCCCTCTTCCTAGCTTTTTCTATCTTTCTCTCCCCCCCTTTCGTTCTTTCCTCTTTCATTTCTACTTTAGACGCGATTTTATTCTAGAAGCGGTATATGAGTTGAAGCTCTTTTACTCAAAAATACTCAATTATTCCGCTTAATTAAATGAATAATTGTTCAGTTAATTTTTAATCGAATTAATGTCCTACTTTAAAGTTATATAGGAACATTTCTTCGGATTTTCTGCCAATGAGTTATCATAGCTCTATGTCGCAAGTATATAATTATGATAGTATTATATATTGGTGGGCAATTTTGGTTTAAAGTAGCCTTCTCCGGTAGTAGTACGCTTAACAATAAGAAAACTTAATGCACTACTTCTACATAAACGAATTTTATAATGAAATTGAATCCAAAACCATTAACAATTTAATTTCTTGGTGGACTACCACCGGACCAAAATACGGGAGACATTCAAAAGTTAAAATGAAATTGGAAGTGAAACAGACAAAAATAATTATTTTAAGAATACGAATACTATACTGAATACAAGTATATTAAATAAAAGTTCTGAAGGTACAAAAAATGATAGTGAAGGCTTCTGAAGATACAGATCGATAGGCGTTCTATATCTTGTTTTATTTCTCTGAAAATTCAATGGATGGCTATACTATAGAGGTTAATGGCACATAACTACAATCATAGTCATAATCGTACCAAATTTTATATATTTATTTACTGGACTTTTGAGTTATCGTTTTTATATGCTTCTGAAAGTATAAACCAATAGATAGTCAATTTTTTATAAGATATGCCTCAAAATTTGATAAATATCTAAACTGTTAATCAATGTCCAAATTTAATCGATCTAGGTCTTTTCGTTTTATAGTAATTGAATTAATTTATATGTAACAGAATATCTTTGAATAGATTTTGCTCAATATTTGATAAAAATCCTAAACTTGATGTAAAAGCATCAATTATTTTTCACGATTCTTTCATCACAATTTGAATTTTTTTCATCGCAAATAGATAGATAAACAAATGAATAGGCAGACATTTTCCAAAAATATGTTTTTTTCTAACTCAGAGAGGTCCTAAACTCAGGAATTCATCAAAATCTCGAGTTCGAATTTTTTTTAACAGATTCCTATAATCCGTATACGAGAAAGTACTAACCATGAAAAAGCAACCTTAGAAAAGACAATTAGGGATATTTATAGGGTAATTGTTATCAATATCGTTGTAAGAGATATCTTTCATTGAAACTATACATTAATATCGAAAGGAGAACACTCCTGATTTTCATCTACACAGACGACATGCATGTAAAACCAAATGAATTAGGCTACCAAAACGGCCATCAGGAATATGCATGAGAAGTATGAAAGAAACCTAACCCTAATTATATTCTCGTTTGAGATACTTATCAGCTCAATCACGGAGCGCGTGGGCTGACTCGGATGGAAAAAAACGAAAAGCAAGCGCTACACTCAGGCAGAGATAAAAAATAATCTGTTTAATCGAAACAAGTGAAATAATAAGATGTCAGCAACTCCGGTCCGAGATGAGCAACACGATGTTTTGTGCCCTCTTATCTTGTCTGTTTGTTTATCTGTGAGGTAATTAAACTTGAGGGATTATATATGCTAATACTATGCTTAATGTTGATAAAAATTGATTTAATGCCTTAAATAGGCGCAATTAATATTTAAAGCCGCATATTTTTAGAGATAATAGTTATATATTTTTTGCAGTTGTTTTGAGAATAAAGAAGATATTAGCCACCACTGGTGATTGCTTGTTCGCCAATGGATTAGTTTGAATTTTATCATACCGTTTCAAAACTTATAGAGCATTGAATTAAATTTAAAAAATATATAATTATAACCTAATTGTTTTGGATAATACGGGCATGAATTTTTATGGGCAAATATTAGCAGTTACCTATCTACCGACGGTTTTAAATCTATTTTTGCTCTCGATGAAATTTTTGTTTCAAGCCTATTTCTTTTGTATCTTCTTTTCTCTGAATGAATTGAATTTTCGAGGGCATAGCAAGCCCTCTCCACAACATTTCCAACAATTCTAATTTTGCAACTGCATTAAATGGCTGCTCGAAGCTATGAATTATTTAATGCAGCTATACTATAT
>JAPMOQ010031668.1:2020387-2056443 GCA_026543055.1 Argiope trifasciata
GTCAACTGAGGTCATTCTGTGCCAGAACTCTCCTTTTCTCCCTACTTATATATATAATGTAAAAGCATAGTTTTGAGCAGTTTCGTTGTCGTAAAAAGTAAACACTTTTGAATTTTAACCAATGCTTTCATTAATTCTACTGCTCTGTATTTTCTTTAATCAACATATCTCATGGGGAAGGAGTACGGCATAATTAAGGATAAGAAGCTTCCGGCATGGTGCTTGGTTCTAGTCGTTCATTACAGAAAGATAGGGACCTGGCTGTCGGGACATACTTCTTAAGGGAAAGATTCTACTATGACCGGTGATGGCCCTTAGGATTCAACAACAATTTCAGCAAGTGTTGCTGTTGAGGCAGTTCGGACATGCAAGTTATTGTGTGTGTCTGTCGGCGTGTCGGCGTAGTCAGTTTGTGATCTCTCTGATCATATGACAAACCATTGTGAAGCAAATTATAAAATATTATAACTCACAACTTCGAGTGATATTTTTAAAACGTTTTTTAATGTTAAAAATATGAGCCTCAAATCCAAAGAATCCTCAATACGATATTTATCTTTAAAAAATTAAATAAATTATTCAAACATATGGATTAGAACTTGAGATAAGTATGGAATAAAGGCAGAAGTGGAAGAGCACTGGGGTCTATGTGGTAGATTTAAGAGGTAATTAAGAGTCCATTGGTTGCACGTGTGAAAGAATTTCCGAGCTATACAATAGTAGTTAAAAAAAGGTGTCTGAACCATAACTGTTCCAGCAATCGAAAAATCATAAAACACAGCTGAGGTTTCAGGTGTCACATTTAGCTCGTCATTAAGAGAGAACTAAAACTCTTTTTTAGACGCTCTCTCACTGTCAAGAAATTCTTTCCCCTTTTCTTTATCTAGAAAGTTATTATATATATATTTCTTGCAGCAACTATCCTATCTGTAATGGTGAAAAAGGCGATTGGAGTTGTTTCAAAATATACTTTTTAAACTGTGTTAATTTAATATTAATTTGATGTTTGAGTATACTTTTCCAACTTTGTTTCGTAGTTTTATGATTATAATAAATTCATTTTACTGTTGTAGTTTTAACTGTAACAGAAATATTTTAGTTGGAAAACTATTTTTACACAACCATTTTTCATTACTAAATATTGAGAATAAAAAATCATATATATTCCTCTGTACTTGGTGTATCAAATTTCAACAATATAGCTCTTTTAATTTTATGAATAATCATGTTTATATACAAACAAATGTAGAGATAATCAATATTTCGAGAAAAAAACAATTACTACGTATTTATAATTTTAGAATAAGAACCATATGTCAACTTTTAATTATAACAACGTTATAAAAACTGATTTTTTTTTTGGTGATTTAGTTCACATATGCCAAGACGGGCAGACATTATTCCAAAAATTATTTGCCTTGTTACAAAAATTATTTACTCATGGTAATCTAAAATGAAGGGATGTATGAAAATCTCTAAGAACGACAATGAAACCGCTTTATTTTTACAATATTAAAAATGGAAGTTAAAAAACAGACAGTAAAATGAATAATTGTATAAAAAGATATACCAAAAAGAAGAAGAAAATTCTGAAATCAGTTATTAAAATTTCAGGATGTATTAAATAGAAAATCAAAAATCACAATAACTATCGAAAAAGATCCCTATTTAATATATGTATATGTGTGTTTTTGCGTGCGTGTATATTACGGTAAATGAGACTAATCCACATATTATAATCGTTATCGGTGATTATTCATTATCACCATTAATGGCAATGAAATATTGTTGATGAATATAATTGCCACCATTGAAATTGTGGGTGACTTGTGAATAATCACCGCTATCACTTTATAATGTTTATATGCAAGTGTGTTACGGTAAATCTGATTAATCCAGTGATTATTCATAATCACCAATAAGTTTAATAGTGATTACGAATAAACACCGCTAAATGTACATATTCACCAGTTTTTTACGTTTATAGTAACATATATTTCTAAGGCTCTCTCTGCTTAGGGAATTGGGCTTCGATTTCGATGATATAAACAACGTCTTTCTGGATTTACTCAAGAACTTGTTTCCTCTTAATAACACACACAACAAACATGGCTGTCCCCCGACGACAGGGGAGGTCGCCTGAAAAAAGAGCACCGTTGACCCCTGAGGGGGTTAAACCAACTCTGGGAGAAAAGGAACCGAAACCCCTAGCACGTGGCTTCTTCTTTCCCCTACCCCTCACCAGTAAACATACAGCTTATCAAATACTCGCATCGGCATTTGAAGTTTGTGTCTCAGTATTTCTTAACTTATAGGAAGATCCCAAAGCAAAGATGAGAAAATTATTAGATGAATTTTGTAGTAGTTAATTCCGAAAGAACGTTCTATATTCTTATTAAATTATAATTTTGTATTTGTAGAGGACTTTTAAATTAGTGAAAGTTATTATTCATTCATGTCAAATTACATGCACAAGTATGATTCAATACTTTCTTTCTAATCAGAAATAACTAGCCTAATTTTTCTAGTTATTGAAAAAAATTATTATGTTTAACATATCCTTATACGAAAAATTTATTCTAAATAATACAAGAGTTCATGCTTCTCAATAATACATTAGAGAATGAATAATTGAGTATTGCGAGTTCAAGAAAGTGAATAATAACAATTCAGAGAATGAAAATCTTTTCCTAGTTATTGCTATCAACCAACAATTTTAAAGCTATCATTTTAAATCTATCGAATTATTCCAAGAAACAAACTCAAAAATACTCATTGTGGGATATATTAGCTGTTTATAAAAAAAAATTCTAATATTATAAAAATTCTAATGCTGAATTCTTTAAAATGAATTAATATTTATAAGTAGACACTTTTCTGAAAACTTCCAGTTATCCTAAATTGTTGCACTTTACTATATAACTATGAACCTGAGATTCATAAAATAATGTTTTTCCATTTTCAAAACTGAGCTCAACGGTATCATCATTTGCTATAAAAAAATTTATTAATCAAACTGGTGTTAAAATAATCTTTCTGGAGTAATACATTATTTAAAAAATGTCGTTTAATAATGTTAAAAAAATGTAGTATTTAGTAATTTTAGTCATTTAAATATGAAGTTTCTAACATTTCCATGACATATTTGCGATTAATTAACAAAAAAAAAAAAAACTACTTATCATGTTAAAAATTTCGCTTTTGGCACTTGGAAAGTCTTTCTCTGGATTTTCTCAATACGGTTCAATATTCAAATTTAATGCTATGCAGCCCCATTTATTATTAGTTTTATTTTGTATTTATTATCCATGAGATGTTACCTTTGTTTAATTATGACAGATTTAAATTTAATGACTGCAATTAGGGATTGGATTAAGATCTGGTTTTGATTATGAATAGTTCTAAATATCATACCGATTGCCATTAAAATGTCCTTTTAAGAGAAGGTGGGGTGGGAATAATTTCTGTACAGTATATTTTAATTGTTTTTTAATATCCCTTCCCCCCAAAATATAAATACTACCAATTTGTATGATTTTGGAAAAAAAAACAAATGAATAATGCCTGAAAATGAAACAATTAAATATTTATTACTATAATAAACTAAATCTTTGTGTTTATTATAACTATAAAGACATAGATTTAGTTCCGGGATAGAAAATACAAAATATACATTTCCTCAATATTGTGAGAAAAATAAGAAATTTTAACATATTTTCATGATATTATTTTTTTATTGATTCCGGTTCTTTCTCTTTTATAACCCTAGTGAATAATTTGTCTTCATTATATTTCGAAAAAATATTATAACAGGAAATCAGAAAAACTATTATTCATCAGTGGATTTCTTCTTCCTGCGTACAACCGACCACCCCGCCACCACTGAACGTAGCAGTATCGACAGGAATTTCTATCAATCAATGGACTCAGTGCAGAATGAGATATCTGGCAATGCAGCGTTTGAAGTGTGATAACCAACTACACTTAGGTTAAAATTTTAAGAAAATTCAAAGAACACTGTTGCATTCTTATATGAGCATTCACTTAATAATAATGTTTCATTTCTCAAAGTCCGACTGTAGACAATTTTTTCAAATAGAACAGAATATTATTTTCATCCGGTCACTTCTATTTTGAAAAGAACGTAAGTATCACTAAGTGACTATTCCTATCCGCTAGTATGCACATGGATAAAACTGAATAACCAGACCACAGCGACAGCGGCAGGAACTGTGATTGAGTAATAAGGGCCATCACCGGCCACTGCACACCCCTTCCCTTGAGATATACGTCCCTTCATTGATGGATGGTAACCAACCCCACCTCTTTCTATACACACCAAGGTGTCGGGAACCGATCACAGTACTGGAATCTACTTTTGAGGCTTCCCCCAGTGAAGGAGAATACAAGTACTATTCGTTTCAGTATTCTAAAACCACCACTTTTCGATGATTCTATCTTATTGAGGGGCAATACGCAGAAGGTTGAAAGCATTTTTGGAATTATTCATCATTTTTTTTTACCTTGATTTTCGCCCTATTAGATACATTTTTTACTCAATTTTTTTTCTCCTTATGTAGGTTAATATCGTACATTTTCTGACCGTATTATTTCAAATCAGTCTGCGAGTAATTCGAGTTTATTTTATTGCTAAATGTAAACATCTTCCCATTTCTTCTTTCATCTCCCTTATATTTTGACGAATTAAACCCATCCTAACAAATGTGCAAAAGCCTGGAAGATTTTAGAATCCACTGTCAAACAATATAAATAATGAATTTTGAGGGCTGCTACCTTTTTTCGTTACATCAAAATTAGCATATAATCTGGATTTTTCTCATCCAATATTTGAATGAGTACATGCCAATGTTTGAATAAGTCTTTCAACATTTCCATAAACACTTGTTTATTTCTAAAAGTATTTATTACATATATGTCCAAGTGACTTAAAAAAGCTGTACATCATTCTGACATTCATGTTGTTTCTGTCAATCTTATACTTTTCCTTTTCAAATAGATTCATAAAACTTCACAGCACATCTTCTTCCAAAGTGTGTTCTACTAAACATTAGAAAGAAACTGGTTTTTACAAACAGAGTGCCTGTAAAAATTAATGCATTTAATTAAAGAACTGTGCAAATAAAGAGACTATTCACATCATTATAAAATATCAATTAATCTTCTTCATGGGCCATTGTGGGCATGTCAGCTTCATCCGCTTTGCATTATTATCGGTCTGGCTTTTCTCCGCGGAGCCCTTTATCACGAGGTCCTTTCATCAAGCGTAAAATAATAGAGACCGTCTTTCTCTCCATCAGAAGAGTGTAATAACCACCTGCGAAAAGGCACCTCTTCGAAAAATCTGGTGAATAGAAACCGCGTTCAAAAGAAAAAAAGGAAAAGGAAAAAAAAATATAATAATAAAATCCTGAAATTACCATCAGTTTAGAAAAAAATTGCAATTGTGTAATTTTTTAATTGGATGCCAAATAATGCGAATGCTTTTTCTCTGATCTTTTCAATGAGGGTGCAGGGTTGCCACAGTTCTTATCGGGATAATAATCTTGACATTCAATGTCCCCCGAGAAGATTTAGCTAACTGACGGAGGAAAAAATGTCACATCCGTGTCATAAATAAAGGACATCAAAGGGCATCAAGATCTTCCTGGTAATTTTGGGGTGGGGGGGATTTTTAAGGTCATTAGTCATATTTAATAAAAAAGATGTAATTCGAGATAAGTATTTATCAGGTAGATTTTATGGTTTCTTTTTTTATTCCTTTACTTGACAAAGCACGCGTCTCCAACAAAATCATTCAATTTTATTGTTCAGGATGCTGTTCATTCACTTTCAACGGATATGCTTTGTACACAAATGAAACTACTGCTTACTTAGTAAACAAATGAAGCTACTGCTTATTTAGTGAAAAAACTGGTTTATGAACACTTTTAGAAATTTTTTATTTATCTGGTTAGTGAAAACATCAAACAAAAATTCTATCAAAAAATTTCCTATTGAAAATGGAAAAAAACCCCGTAACTATTAAATTATTCTTTCAACTAAACCATTTTGATTTGAAATTGCTGGCGTTGAAATAATTCCACTGAAGAACCGTTGTATAGCGGGAGTGGTGCAAGTTAGGTTTGACCTCCTTCTGGTGTAGTGTATAAGTTTATAGAAGAGTGCGAGCTCAGGTGGCGTCCTGGTAACTGGGATTCAAAACTACTAGGTTCATCTTAAAATAGCCCTAGTGTTGTCTTAAAACAGGGCGTTAATATAACAAAATTGAGCTAAAGTGTTTTGTTTGAAATATTTTGCTGACCTACAAAATTTATAAAGTCCTTTACAAATTAACTTCAAAATCTCATTCTAAGCGAATTGGTAAGGACACTCAAATGAGTACTAAAGGCAAGATTAATTGCTGAACATGAGATTCTTCAGAATGTTCATTAATAATGAAATCGAAGTTAATAGTTATTTTTTGCTATAATCATTTATTTAAAATTTAAAAAAAAACTTGACTGCCTACAATATTATCTTTAATGAAAATAAATCTGCTTAGACAGTGGTATTTAAAAGTCTGAGGAACGGTGAATATAATTATGATTTGACAGGGGAAGATTCGTTTTTTTATATAAATAATGGGAATAAAAATGAGAAATATAGTAAATTCGGAAAGGATAATTTATTATAATTCATATTTTACAAAATTATGAACTAGATTTTGTTTGGAACAAATTTTGAAAACTCTTGATGACTTTTTTCTCTCTTTAAAATTATAATATTAGGAAGAGATTCATATATTTTTGTGACAGCAAAAGTATGTTCTAAAGAAATAATTAAGTTGTGCCCTTTCCTCTAAATTAATTTATGTATTAACCAGCCTCAATTACAGGAGCATACCCAGTTATTCCGATCAATTTCCAATTACCCTCTAGATTATAAGATAAATGAAAAAAAAAAGTGTTTGCAGGGTGCATAGCGTTATTAAAAGTACTTAAAAATCACTTATTTTTAATGATCCTTATATATGAACCATAAAAGTTCTTATTTTACTTTTTGAAGATTAAAAAAAGCAGCTATAAAATGAGTGAAATAGCGAAATTTTCGAAAAGAAACAAATTTTTGATCACCTTAATAAAAAGAAATTAGCATAAGTTTTACTTTTAAATTAGTTTTCTCAAGTTCTTAACTTTTTCTTATAAGGAATTAATATGCTGGTGAAATGGTGGGTTTCACATGATATAGTTAACTGCAGTCGAATAAAATTACTTTAGACTTACGATGAATATGCTTTAGTATGATTCTTCCTAAGAAATGTGCATAGGAAACATTTTAAATAACAAGTTTAAATGGTTATGAAAAAACCATTGGATAACAGAAAACAGACTACATTAACACATAATAAATTCACTGATTTATTATGTGTTATATTTGCTTAAAATTGGATACTTTATTGCTTAACTTAAGAAATTTTATCGTAATACATAGCATTATAATCAAAAATATTATGTTAATGTTAATTTTGTTTTTCCTTAACATTGATTTAAAAAAAATTACTTATTTTTTAAGCTAATATTTGATCACATACTCTGGGTTAAACAACTCATATTAATGGAATTATTTGATGAAGAATGGCTTCAATTGATAAGAAGTATTGTTTATTATCTTATATTGCATTTTATTGCCATTTTTCTGTTATCCCAAACTATTATGCTTATTACTATTTTTTCAAAAAAAGTGGTTTTTGTTTAATGGAATATAGCATATAACTTATTTCGTGTATCATAATTCCATTTTAGAGAATTTTATAATCATTCTTGATGGTTTTTGTCTAGAAAAGTTGAGAAAGAACCTTTATAAAGCCAGAAATACTTTATTATAAGATATGCGTAAAGGAAAAACTTGGGAATACACATTGCAATTAATAAAAACATTAATAGTTTATTTTATAGTGGAAAGTGCAGATTCCAGTTTGAATATTCAATCTGCTGTTGAGCTCATTTTTCTTTGACATTTATTCTACCTAAGAGAACAAACTCTTTATTTTTATCCTCTTCTTTAACGATAAGATCTATAAGAATATCTGTCATCTGACTTACAAAAATCGCAAAAGGGAAATGGGAAGAAAAAAGGAGAGAGTAAAAGTTTTTTTGGAGATATTGTCGTTTCTTAAACCTGTCACTTCCAATTCACCATCCACAATCTCCTTTCTTATTGTAAAAAGTCAAAAACGACATCTTCAATTTTATCTATCAGTATCAAGCTTTCATTGGCCTCATCATCAATGTAGTTGTTTTCTCCGAAAATTGACGATGTAGCAGTTGCACTATACTATCTTTTGGATAATAGATGGCGATGCCTGATAGATACGCATCCCACAGTGCATTGTGATTGTAATTATAAGGAGATGAGATGCGGCTGTGTTAAGGTACGCGAACATTCATGTCTTGTGTTGTCTTTTCGTGCAATGATTTTCATTCCACTATAACGATTTTAAATTACAGCCAATTACCATAAGTGGAAATTAATAGGTATGAAAAATAAGTGGCAAGTTTTTTAAATGCCATTTGCGACTTTAACGTAAAAATTCAATTCTAATGACTTATCGAAATGGTATTTTACTAGATTTAAAATTTAATTTAAATATTAATTAACTTTTTATACATTTTATCTAAAATTAATCGATACAATTTTTTCTTTTTTTCTCTTATTTCCTGATCCAAGCTCTATTTTCTATTTAATTATTTCCAACACAAGCTCTAAAAAAATTGACGATGCTGCAATCTCGCATGCTACGATTGACTGAATAAAAATCCCTAACACCTACCTTCTTTTTTCCGAAGATACCTCAGATTCGTTTTCCTATAATGACACATGTCAAAGAGAATCATTTAGTAAAAACTCGAAGAGAAAAATATTAAACACTATGTTTCTGTGTTGCGAAGTGAGCGACGGCATCTTTTCTTTATCATAGATCTTCTCTATGTCTCCTTGAAACAGGGAAAATTAAAAAATTTAATGTACTTCTTAGGAGAAATTTCAAGAATGAAAGTTGAATTTTTCTTGTCAATGTTATAATCCCAAGAAAATATTCCGAACTTCATAACTATTACTGAACAATTTACCTTGGAAGTAAATTTAATAAACGTTGTCATATCATCTATGAAGACAACGATTGTACATTATTTTTTCCACTAATCAAATAAAGCAATGCTTCCCATTTTGCTAAGGCCACATTCCTGCTTTCTATAATCAGATGAGATAATTGGAATAGGCATCAAATAGGAAATTTAATCAAGCATGGAAGGTAAACTTAACTTTCGCCTGAAAGATAATTGCTATGACTTGCCGATGCAAATTGATGATCACTTGAAAATCAGAATGCCATTATCCGATTTCCGAACTGTATTTATTTAGCAAGCATTTTAGTTTTCTGATAAAAATATTCAGGCAATTTTATAGCTTAAGTGAAATTCCCAAATGAAAAAGCACTTTAATAGTTTACATGCGAATATTATTATAAGATTTTTTTTTCTTTTTCTGTTGATGAGTTTAAATTTTTTTGGGGGGAGAGGGGGGGAATTTATCATCTTAGTTTGAAACTTTCAAGTTGGATTTGATTTGTCATTTGCATATAATGAGTAAGCACATGAAAGAATTATCGATTTTCACAACTTCTTACAAAATTTACTTGAAAATCAAGAGGTAAATGTATTTATTTAAAATTTGAAATCAGAGTCTTCATTCAAAATTAAAAACAAGTTCAGGACATTTCCTTAAATAGGATCAAGGAGTCAAAGAGCGGAATTCTCCAAGCTAATCTTCATTGAAGATATACCTCTGCTGTATATTTTGACAGACTTTTTATTGAGCACGGTACTTAATTTATGTTCTTTTCCAAGACAGTTATTAACCAAGTAAGAATTCCTCCGCAATTTTTTTATACATATTTTGCTTTCAGATGCATTTGTTATAATAAGAATGCATTTGTTGTATGAAGAGCCGCTCAGCGAGCAGATTTAACCCATTTATTACCCAAGACACCAATTAAAAAACCGTTCAAATTTAATCAGGTTGCCCACGAAAACAAATTATTCGGCATCATGCAACCCGGTGCAGTCGAAGCAGGCAACGTTTCACGATTTATATATTAAAGAAGAAGCACATTTTTTATCTGCTAATTCCATCCGTCAATATTTATTAATTATACTCAAACTCAGGAATACAGTAATGGACTTCTCCTTTAGAAAATAATTAGACAACCACTAATAAAGAAAAGGTACGGGGTCGTCGTGAAAACTCAGCAGAGAGAAAACTATCTATTGGTATTTTTTTTTATTGGTAGACGTAATGCATATTTTTCCTGTGACGCTAATTAACTGTCAGTTCGAAACACGGCCTTTTTGTTTAACGTGCCTCTTCCATCCAGCGTCACGTGATCTACAGATGACGTCATCAGGTAATGAGGGAAGAAAGAATGAATGGTTTTGTTCTAAATTCTTTGTTTCTTTTTGAGTTATCGTTTTCGATTGCCGGGGAAAAATGCTTCGGTAATTAGTAAGAAAAGTTATGCCTTAGTCTAGAATTTTTTGGACATATTTTCGGGATTTTCAGAACGATTTGAGGATCTTTTAATCGCTAGAAAAAAAAATTCTTACGATATTCATATAATTCGACGATTTTCTTTAGAATTCTTATTTGGTTGAGTAATTTTTTTAATTGCTTTCTTTGGGCGAGCGAATTTATTATTTATTTTACAGGAAGTTACTGATTATAAAAAATACTCTGTATTTTGGAAGATTAGATGAGAAAAAGATTAATGGACCAGATAAAAGTTAACATTTTTTATTTCTTAGAAATCAGTTTTTAAAAAGGTGAAGAATTAATAGATGAGCTTTCGTTCATCATGAAATGCTATCGTTTTTTCCGCTAATTAACTGAACATATTGCTTTCCTTTATACGAAGAATACAAAAAAGAAATCAAAATTAAATCATTGAAAGTAAGTCTGGTATCTAAAGAAATTTGTTATCGTGTTTTTCATATCTCCATGTTTTAGATGTCTACCATCTAAATAAACCAATAGGAATAGCCTCTTTAAAACTTTCTCTCATGTTCTCTAATGAAGTGTTATCCCAAAGGACGCCTTTCACAGTAATTGTTTATTTTAATAATTACGAAATATCAACTTTTAACGTGATTTTAGCATTTTTACTTAATCTACTGTGTCATCATTGGCGAGTTTACAGCGATTAATCCTTGGCATGCTGTTACTGAAGAATCCAAAAATCAAATTTGTATTTGCATTTTCCCCAGCTGAATGAAATAAAAATTTGTAACAAAATTACATTTGTAGTAACAAAATCACATACCGAATTTGATATATTTAATTGCGATTTTGAGTTATCACGTTTATATGTGCCTGAAAGCACAGGCCGATACACAGTCAACACGAAGTTGGATTTGGGTTCAAAATTTGGAGATTGTCTGCACTATAGGTGTTAAATCTGTAAACCGAATTTTATCTGTCTAGCTCACCTCATTTTGATGT
Source organism: Argiope trifasciata (assembly GCA_026543055.1). Lineage (NCBI taxonomy): Eukaryota > Metazoa > Arthropoda > Arachnida > Araneae > Araneidae > Argiope > Argiope trifasciata. The sequence continues at coordinate 2,031,941 of JAPMOQ010031668.1, forward strand.
TATCGTGTTAACTTACATTCGAATAGCATAGCAGACGGATTTCCTCTATCTGGATTCAGTTCAAAATTTGTAGATTTAGTATGCAGACTATATAACCATCAAGCTCAAGCGTTTTTATCTTTTTCACAGCTCAAAGCATTTTTGTGTTATGTTTCTGAAAGTACAAACCAACTGATGGTCAATACTTTGTTGGATTTGGTTCAGAATTTGATAGGTTCCTAGCCAGTAGATGTTAATTCTGTTTACCGAATTTTATCGATCAAGCTCTCTTCGTTTTATAGTTAGTGTGTTAAATTATATTCGAACAGTCGGACAGACTACTTCTAAGCGTATTTTGGTCAAAATTTGATACAAAGATCGTATGCCAAATTCAATTCATCTAAGTCAAAACCTTTATAAGTTAACTTTTTCACCGACAGACAGATGGACATTTTTCAAAAAGATATTTTTTGAACTCAGGGAAGTCTAAAACTCTGAGATTCATCAAAATCTGGAGTGCAAATGTTTTAGCTATTATTATATTTTTTGTATATTGTACATTATTTTGTATATTATTGTATAATTTTTGTATTATTATATATACGAAATTTTAAAAAAGGGGAGGGAGTGATCTAATAACACGATAAATAAAAAAAAAAATTAGCCAGTTTATATCAGTGATAGGAAAAGTACGGCGAATCTTTATGTTCTACAATAAAATAAAATATGTAGATAAAATCTTAAAATAATAAATGGGTAATATGAAATTTTACTAGTATGGTTGCTATAATTATATAAAATTAGCTTTTAGAATTGCAGTCACAACTTTGTTTATCGAATTTTAATTTTAAAAATTGGTAACGATATTCTGTAAATCTCATTCAACTTTATAATAAATTGTATAACACTGCAAAAAAAATGTGTTTTTTTCCTATGAAAATTTTTCTGGTTTAGATGAAACAAATCTAGTGTATTTTTTTTTTTTTTCGATATTGTAGACATATAACAAGTTTTGGCAGAAAATTCTCAAACGGAAATCTGAACGTCCTTTTGAAATTGAGCATCAAATTTTATCACTGGAATTGTAATTTCCCTTTTAACCAGTGTTTCAAGTCAATATTTTCTGTATTAATCATGAAGCACACTGTTAAAGAAGTAGAGAAAATTTGAGGAATAGAATTTCTGAAAAATCTATCTTTTTTTTGTTCGTATTTCTCCGTAAGAAAGGGTTATTGAGGTGGACAAGAATAAAGAAACAAACAAACATAAAGAAACAAAATTTTTAAAAAGTTTGAGGGACACATTACTGTGAGATGAATACTGATTCAACCTTATAGTTATAAATGATACGAATTTTTCCATTATTTGTTGCAAAATTATTTTTTGATAGTTTCGGAATGACTAATTACTAATATTTGAAAAATAAATTTTGATAAGATTGTGTGAATCATTTTCTTTCCAAAGTTATTTTCTTCGTTTTGTCATTACTATACAGCAGACTCAAATTCGACGATAACACTGGGAAGGAGAAAAAAAAAAAAAGTCACAATATACTAATAAAGTCTGAGAGATACATTTTAAGGATAGTTTTTTTTTTAATAATAACGCATTTTTATTTATCCTCATAAATATCCGTGGGATTTTTTTATACCCTTAATAAGAATTAAGTTTTTTCTATCATCTGTACATGTAAGAAAATTCTAACTCATATAATTTATTTTTAATAATTATTCCATTTATGATTTATGTTTCGTAGAATCACACCAATCTTATCCTATTTTGCAAACGTTTTGTTAGCAAAAAAAAAAAAAAAATCGTATAAGTCGAAATTGTTGGAAAAAGTCCAGTTTCGGGTGTTCAGGCTGTAATATATTTCTTTTATAGGTACTCGACGTTTTTAAGAAAGAAAAAATAAAAAATTGGCCCAGATCCACTAAGTCCAAAAGCGTGAAATGTGTTCTTTTTATGCAAAAACAGCTACATTTCTCCCTGTGGTTGCACTGTATGAAATAAGATAATTTCCCAAAAATTGTTTTGCAGAATTACCATAATCTACGCAATTCTCATTTGATGAGCTGTTTCGTAATTTTCCAGAATTAAGTTATCTTCTCAAGAGAAAAATAATTCATTCCTTCTCTACATGGCTGGGAAAACATTAAAGAAAAAGGAAAAGAAAACAAGAAAGATCTCTCATATTTTATTTCCTTGTTCTTTTTTCATAGTGAGAGGGGAAAAGAACTCGAATAGAAAAGCAAAATTCCTTCTATTTATGATGAAAGATAAATTGAAGGAGTTAAAGGCCACTTGCAACACTAAGAAAATTTATGAACAAATATATATTAATAAAAATATTCAGATATATTCAATACTGATATACATATGTTTATTTATTAAAATAACTGAGGGGTTTAAATTTCGACATTTTAATGCCTTTTGATTTTAACTAACGTTAAAAATATAATTTTATGTCCCAAAAAATTACATTTATCTTAACTTAAAAAAAAAACATTTATAGTTAAATACAGCAGAAAAGAAAATTTTTGTACACTATAAGCATTAAAACGAACTGCTGTGTGCTGAACTGCTAAAAACTTTTTCACCAACTTTCTAATAAAAGCATTATGCCAAAGTGCTCTTTGCATCTCATTAGTTCACAATGATTACGAAATATTTCGCTTTGACGTGAACATAGCATTTTTACTGTTCGTTTCAATATCACGAGGAAGATGAGCTCATTTTTGGTATTCTTCGTCATTCTTTGACCTTGATTTTCGCCTTATTAGATACTTTTTCGTTCAATCTTTTTTTCACATGTATGCTATTAAATCCACAAGTATTCGTGTTTACTTTATTGTTAAAAGTAAGCATCTCCTATTTTCATCTTTCATCTCACCCCTATTTTGACAAATTAAACCCATCTTAACACGAGCGCAAAAGCACGGAGGGTTTTAGAATCCTTTGTCAAACAATACTAATGTATCGTGTCATCCTTGGTGAGTTTTTTTTGGGGGGGAGGGGCTATAAATTCCTGGCATGCTGTGAATGATATCTGAAAATCGACTGTGTGTTTCAAGCTCGTTTTTCCTAATTGATTGAGGGCCGCGGTGGCCTGGTGGTAAGGTCTTGGCTTCGGAACCGGAAGGTTTCAGGATCGAGACTCAATTCCACCGAAGAACCGTCGTGCAAGGGAGTCTCTTGCACGTTAAATCTGTCAGGGCAAATGTCCTCCAGCTGGTGTGGCGTGGTGTGGAGAGGGGGTTCCTGTTCAGGTGTCGTCCTCGTCATCTGACAGTGGTTCAAAAGTACGAGGTCCGTCCCAAAATAGCCCTCGTGTTGCTTTAAATGGGACGTTAATATAACTAAACTAAATCTAGTTGATTGAAATAAAACTTTGGCAGAGAAAAATTTATATTTGTAAAACCTTTACCCTTATTCGACATTTTATAATATTTTAAATCATTTTTCTTCATTCCTGCGGGAAATGAATTTTTTGGCCTTCAACGGGACTAACGGTCAGCGAAACAGTCACGACAGTCCCCCTTCCCCCCTTGATTAATTTCTCCCTTCCAGAGCGTAATTTAGAAGGCTGACAGCATTCCGACTTATCGAATGGGTCGCAAGATTTCATTCTCCGTCCTGGACGATAAGCGAGACGGGATTTGCATAACGATGCGCCGCGAATGATGGATGGACGAGCCGAGGACTTGCGACTCTGTCAATTCATTATGGATCATTACGAGTCGCTAGGGTTAATTAATTCCGAAAGGGAATTGATTAACCCGGCAATCTTTTGCAAAATGACGCGAGTTTTGTTCTGATATCTGTTGCTCTTGACGATGGGTGACATCGGTCATTGGTTAGGCATTATCGTATCATACATAATGCATTGTGACGGCTAAATATATACGCATGAGTGTATTCGGCAGCAATATACAATGTATTTCAAAATAAGTGATGAAAGTCTGTATGCTGATTTTTACCTTAGGGGGAAATACGCCCAATATGAACTAACATTGAGGGACTCTTTGATTAGACTTAATCATGCACTTAACAGCATTGTTGGCTTGAAAAAACTTTCTTAAATAGTACCATTTTTTCTTCAGATATATTATTTTCGTGTCTCGCAGAACTCATGTTGAAAAGAAGAACAACAACAACAACAAAAACCCAGAGAAATAAGAATAAAAGAAAAGAAACCAAATAAGGAACGGTTACGCAATAACTGGTTTCACTAAAGCACTCGGAAACCATCTGACATTTTAAGGATATGAATTTATGCATTCCTGGGCAATCTGTCATTATAAGATCCTGAAGCTATGCATTCGGTAATCATCTGACATTTTAGGATCTGAAGTTATGCATTCCTGATCAATCCGATATTTTAAGGGTCTTAGATTATAAATTTGGGAGCCATCAGCCAGTTTAAGGATCTAAATTTATGCATCCAGAAATCATCTGCCATTTCAAGGGTGTGAGTATATGCATTCTTGAACTATCCGCCATTTTAAGATCCTGAATTTATATATTCGGGAACCATCCTCCATTTTAAGGACTTGATACATTTGGGAACTATCGGCCATTTTATGGAGTTGGTGCATTCAAGAACCATCCAACATTTCAAGGATTTGAGTTTCAGTATTAGTAAAACTTTACAGTTTGCCAAAGACAATTTAGGCGGTACGAATTCGTTGCATCATACAAATATTATTATCAATGAAAGAGAAAACAATAATATCTCAAGAATTCTATTTTAATGTTGATTCTGTATTGTACACCTGATTATACAATAAATGAGGTGTTCAAGTTGATCATAAACTCTGTTTTAATGTTTTAAATACTATAAGTGACATTTCAGAGTTTTCTTATTAGCATTAAAATAATCATCTCATGGAAAACAAGAATTTTTTGGTAAATGGTAAAAAGTAAAAAGTTCCCTTTAAAATTAACCCTTAATTAATTAAAGTACCCTTAGTAAAATTAAGTACCCTTTTGTTATGTTTTATTTTCTACAAATAAATATAACTGTTTATATGATAGGAACAACTCATAAGGATTCAAAAATGTTTTTTAAAATAAACTTAGCAGGGAGAATGACGACTGACTAATGAGGTTTTATGTGAGCAAAAAAATGATTTCTATGCTATGAATTGATATATTTTTTTAATTAAGTTTGTAAACAAAGACATGCAATTATTTTAACTGAAAAGACGTTAAAAATATTGCTTGTCATATTTTAGATATAACAGAAAAAATGCAATTCAAAAAAAGGGGGGAAGAAAAAGAAAGAAAAGTGAAAACAGCAATAATGAAAAAAGAAGAAGAAAAGAAAAAAACATCTTCCTTCAATTAAAATGAAATTGGGGGAAAAAACATTTCTTAAATGACAACTTTTCAAAATTCTGTGGTTGACAGGCAGAAACTGTGGAATATATTATAGACAGTTAATTAAAATACCCACAAATAGATGAAAAATATCAAATTTAAAATAATTTAGACATTTTAGATAGAAAAATAGTAATAATGTTTTTGATTTGTCTTTATATTCTTGATGTATTGACAAGATATTAAATTACGTTTAAAAATTTAAAATCAGCCATACCATTTTAGGAAGTCGAAATCTAAGATGGTTAATTCATCATTCAAAAGCTTCATTTATTTTCTAACGACAGGGGACACTCCTTATATGCAGTTAAAAATTTTAGCATTATGTCATGTCAGTTAGAAAAAGTTCTCAAAGACTTCATTGTATCTTTCCGATCTAATATAATAATGTAATTGAATTAAACTTTGAAACAATATTCAATAATATTAAGCTATCGAATCCTTTTAATTGTAGAAGAATTGAGCTTATTATATTAGTTTTTGGTGATACTATTGATTGTTGCAATAACTTGGTAATAAGATACTTTTAATAGTATACAGGATAGAACAGATAGATATTTAATGAGAAATGGTTAAAAATAATTAAAACAATAATAATGAATAAAAAAATCACTTTGTTTTCTGTTTTTCTCATTACCCTGTTTAGATATGACGTTGGGGTTTGAAAGATAAGTTTAGTTTATAGTAAGTTAATTTTATTTAATTTTATATATATAAATAAATAAATTAACTAAATATAATTTTATATTTAGTTAAAGATAAGTTTGAAAGTCAACTGTTCTGAGAAGGTGGGATGAAAACGCCAACAGCCTTGCAAAAATAAGACAATCTTGTTAGATTTCAATAAAAATGATATAAAATATTTTAATCAGTATGCCATTTTATATTTTATTGGAAACTATTATTTACCTTTGGGAATTTATTGCTTTTACCATAAATATCGATTGTAGGTTTTTTTTTATTATTTATTTTTTTTACACTAATGTGTAACATTGCTTGAAACCGATGAATTACTGCTTCATTTTTCTTTGCAATGTGTTAATGTGATATTATTGAAACTAATGAGTTGCTGAAGCAGTTTTCTGTACAATATATCAATGTAACATTGCTTCCTGCAAATACAAATTGTTTGTTTCGACATTCGGCATGTTTTCCGGCTATAGAAAATATTAAATATTAATCAGACAACAAATACTAATTTGTAAAGGCTATTTCCAAAATTTGTGAATACAACTTTCTTAATTTCTTTACAGGCAAGTAGTACTAACAATGTCAACGATTAAAAATGGGCACCATATTTGTACTCTCAAAGGTTTCTTCAAAGCTATTCTAGTTCTATGTGTGAGACCAGGTTCTCTGATTATGAATCCAAAATAAAAACGCAAAGACTGAGAAATGAAAATGCACAGATAATGAAAAATATATCTAAAATTTATTGAGAAAATGTAACTTTTTTATAGAGAGGGAGGGGGATGAAGGGAGTAGGAAAAATATTAGAGCATGAATAAAATATTTTGTTATTTCTCAATCAGTTTATTCCTTTGTATTGATGATACGAAATTAAGAAGATACAGCTTTCTATACTGGGAAAGATGCAAAGAATATTCAGAAGATGGATTTTTCAGAATTCAGCTTAGCAATGTTGTTGTGGTCTTGTCCATGAAAATACAAGAAGAGAGGAAAGAAAAACTCAGATATTGTCAAAGATATTGTCCTGTGGACTACTGCAGCCAGCTTTGGTGAAGTCCAGCTTTAAGATATCTGCGGTAACAGATGGGCACTCGAAGATGTGTTCGGCATGATCTGAATTTCCGGACAGTTCTTGCAGTAAATATAGTTTCTTATCCGATCAAGAAGGATCTTCATTCCTTTACAGTTTTTTGTTCTTAATTTAGTCAATGTAATTATTGCATTTCCAGGGAAATCTAAGTCAGTGATTAAGAGTGCCATATACAGAGGACAAAACCTGATGTCGACGAAAGCGCCACCTATCGATGGGGGAAATGAGGCTTTGACCAAACTAACGAAGGAAGGTTTGATTAACAAGCCGAATAACACCCAACAAGAAAATAATTCCTAGTCCCCAGAAGATATTGCTGTGTAGGAGGGTGACATTCAGAAGGTCAACCGACCCACCAAACTGCCCCCAATAAAACTTCCCCTTATTCTTTGAAGAGGTCTTCTGAAAACCGACACTGTCTTTGTACATCACGAGAGGGGTTTTTTGAACCACCCAAACTCGTTTGGAAAAAATACCCGTTTGAGTTGCAAAGAAAAATCGTTCTGGGGGCGCGTGAATAGGACTTTTAGAACATGGAACACATCAATGATTAATTATTGAAGTACTTCGATTTTGAAACATTTAATTGCTCTTCATAACTCAGTTAATTAAGATTAGAGAATCCGGTAATTTAGAAGGAGTAATTGAATAATTTAATATTTATAGCATTTCGTTTAGCAAGACTTCATTTTTAGCAATAAATGTGATTGCTAATTTTTTAATCCAAGGGAATTGGGGATCTATGTGCCTATGTAAATGTAAGACCTCAAACTCATCCCTAAACAATGGGCTCAGTCCTTTCTCTCAATAGATTTAGTACTAACAGCGAATTTAAAGAAAATATCTCTAATTTTTTAAATTTTATATTTTAAAATTATTTATTTAAAAATATTAAATAGGCTTGAATGAAAAAGGAAACGAATAAAAGGGAATTTCCCAACCCTTGCTACGTATTTGATACTAGCCACCTTTGACGACCAGCTGGTTCACTATGAGTAATGCGTTCTAAAATTTTCAATTAAATTACATATTCATTAGTCTTGAAGTAATTCCAAGCATTGACTGGCCTGAAATTAATACTTTCTTTAAGATGATAGACGGAAAGGTCTAAAAGAATACGTTTTCCTAATAATATTCTTTGATTTTATAAATGTCAGTTTTAATTGTTGATTTAGAAGACTGATTGATGTAGCAACTTTCATTTAAAATATTAATAAAAATATTTTGTAAAATATGGCTCACAAAGCAAAGTATGAAGAAATCTAAAACTCATTATTCATAAATGCATTGTTTGACTCAAGCTACATAAAATGTAATTATTTACTTCATTTAGATCAAATTAATAGCATTAAACAATATATATGCCTATTAATAATATTTTACAAATTGGCCATTGGACCGGAATTTTAAAGCATATCCTGTATAAATAAAGATAATTTATCGAATTAATGATTTAAATATTGCAAACGATCATAGAATCTTTTGCCTTGCATTTTTTAAAGAAAATATCCCATTTTATATTTATTTTATTTTATCCAGTCACGATCTGAAAATTGCATTTCTTTAGATTTATTTGCGATGATAGTTGTTTTCTTTTTAATTTGAACTTTCGTCATTGTTTACTTTTATTTTATGCAGTCACGTGGTAAAAAAACATGGTTAAAATATTTCTTTAAAAATTCGTTAAAAATAGAAGCTTAAGTTATATATTAAAACACTGATACCATTGGAAAGCTTATTTTTTAATCTTTAAATTGATGTAAAAACCATATTTGTGTGATAATATTTTCGAAAGTGATAGCGGAAAAAACTCGAAATTTCGCTTAAATTTTAATTAATTCAAATTCTAAGTAAAAATTCATAAAAAGGGGCTCCGAGGTGCACATTCCCGAGCTCCAAGGTATACATGTACCAAATTTAGTAGCTGTAGGTCCAACGGTCTGGCCTGTGGAGCACCAACACACACACACACACACACACACACATTGAGCTTTATTATAAGTATAGATATAGACAGATGACCTGGTATTTCTATGTAGCTAGGATACTGATTTCTCCCTAATTTTCGCAAAAAAGAGAATGTCCTAAATTTTAATGAAATGAGTCATTTGAACCACAATGAAAAGAAAAAATTACTATTTTGAAAATAATATTAGAAAAAGTAAGCAATAGCATTTATCCTATGTGGAATACAACCAACTGAATATGATAATAAGCATAAATTGGAAGAAAAAATAATTAATGAAATTGCATATATTAGATTAAATGTCTCCTGGTTTTGGAATGTTTCAAAATGAAAATTCATCTTGGCTTTGTAAAAATATATATAATACGGTCACGAATATTTAACAAAGAAAAGAATAAAGAAACAGCAAACTTTTCTTTCTCTGATATCCGGAATAAGTCAAAACTTATCCGCATTTCTGAAGACTTAGTTTTTTTTTTTTAATTTGTAAGTAACTAAAATTTAAAAAGAAAATTGTTTAATGAGATTCAATTAAATAACGTGGTAGGAATGTTACTTCTCTCAAAATATAAATTTTGTTTATCCGTATATAACCCTGAATTGGAAGAAAAATAGTAAAATATATTGTTACATGAATGCCAATGCACATTAAAAAACCTTATATCGCTGTCATATAAGAAAAAGTTTTTATGAAAGAAGTGATCAACTTAGTTTTAGTTAATTTTTATAATCCAGATTTATGGTTGCTAAAATCAGCTTGCTTTGGATCACTTACTCACAAGAGTATATTTAACTTCAAATTCTATAGATATGCAACATTTACTACTAGGTTAAAAAAAGGCTTATACTGTTCCACATTCTGTCCTAGGCATCTTTCTAATTTTCAATAATCTCACAAAAATGGGAACTTGGAAAAACGAAAGTATTTAAAGTTTAATTAATGTAAAAACTTTCTCATTCAGCATTGTTTATGCGCATTACAGATTATATTCTCATCTAATAAAATTAATTTCACTAACATTGATTCTTATACATCCAATAATTTATTACATTAAAAAGTCACAGGATTTAAAAATGGATACACTTTATAAAAATTTCACTGTTGCATATTTACGAAACCTGAATTGTAAGTATAAGTTTAAAAAAGTATATTAAAATTATATTTTTATATCGAAGCCTACGCATTATGTAAAAATAAACCGTTTTTTCATAATTTCACCATAAAAAAGTTTAAAAGAAATATTGGTCGCAACAATGAAAGAGAATTGGATTTCATTTCAGCAATTAAATATATATTAAAGAAAAATACGTTTACAATAATTTTTTAATATAGATTAAAAATATGAAAAAAAATGTGCAGCAAAAAAGTGACATTATTAATTGGGTTATTCTTTGAATTTAAAAATGTTGAAAAAACTTTTTGTGCTGTAAAATTTTAGGAAATTATCACGTAAAAGCCAAAATTTCACTTCATTTTTAATTAATCAAAATTATCATTTTTCAGTCACTTGGTAGCTGCTCGTAATACTTGGTTTTTACTTGTTCTGTTAAACAATTATTTTCTCAAAGCCCAAATATAACCAATGTAAATACACGAATAGATCGAAAGATCAAAAGTAAAATATATGGGTACAGAAATGCTAATATACATTTTTTTAAAAAATATATTGCTTTGTTGTCATTTTGCTGTTGAAATTTTAATTTAATGATAACGATGCAAGAAAATTTCTCTAAAAGCATTATTTAAGATTTCTAAAATAGCTCTCAAATCACTAATGTAATTAGCAGATTTTGCACGGAGTTGCCCGTAACTTGATAAGTATTAGCAAAATCAGAATTATAAAATAAAGCTATTAAATTGTGTTGATCCTTAAAAAGTCAAGAAATAATCATTTTAGACGGGTTTAAAAAATTTTTTTAGAACGAAATTGCTTAGGGAACTAATGTAATTTAGATACAGATGAGTATAGATCACCGCGAGTTTGAAGAAAATGTATTCTGAAATGAGAGAAAATTCAAATATTAGTAAATAAAAGAGGATATAGATCTTCTTATATCTTACCTCCCTTTAAATTAATTCAATTCCAGTAATTATTTTTCCGATAAAAGCAATATAATTTTTCCATTAAGAATAAAATTTATTATCCTTTATTGCAAAATATATAAATAAGATGAGCGTTAAGTACAAGATCAAATGTATGAAACATTGATAAAAATCGTAGACAAAGTAGCAACGAATTATAAAAAAGAAAACAAATTATAGTTATAAAAGTGTGCGGAGAACAAAAAATTTTGGAAACACTCTTATTTGTTTGAAAGTGTTTTATTTAAAGGAGTTTTGTCCTTTTTTTTTCTTTTGGGCCTCTATAATAGTTGATGGATCCCGAATTTTCATTGATCGTGGATATCTTGGATCAACAAGTTCTGGCAATAAACAGTCAAAATAAAAGAAGCTCAATTTTTTCTCCATTTTTTGTTGCCAAAATATAGCATCACGAGTTATTTTTTCTGTTTTTTGCCCCTTCTCCTTCCACATTGAAAATATACAAAAGCACCTTTGCGTTATATGCAGTTGACCCTGCACATGAAAATAATACTTGTGGTTCTTATTCACAGTTGTTTTCCCATCTTTGTTTAATTTCCAAAATGGATTTTTTTTTCTTTTATTGCCTCATCTGGAGAAATATTTCTATAGGATGTTGGATATTTTACTTCAACAATCTCATCATTATCAATCAGCCCATCCCCTGCGCAGATGACCACAGCTGTGATGGTAAACAAAATAAAAATAAAAAAAGACAGAGAGAAAATGTTGAGGGGAAGACGTAGTGAAAACCAGATAAAAAAAATCATAAACAATCAGAGGGTAAAGGGAGGGGTTATAGTGTATTCCTCTGCGAAAGGGTGGAGTTAAAGGAGCATTGGGGGGAAAGTATAATCTATTTTTCCAATTTAAGTCTAAAATACTGTTTTTATACATTAAAAAAATTTTTTTTAATATGCATCGGAAAGAAGATACCCAAACGAATGCATCATAGAAGCTACTTTTATTTTATTTATGATGTATTTTTTAATAAAAATGTTTAAATGGTGCAGTCGAAATCATGTGATATTTTAATAAATATTTAAAAAATACTTTGAAAAGTCCGAGAAAAAATTCCTTTCATGGAAACCTGTGTTTTTATTCCTTCTATCAATTGCAGTTGATTTCATAAAACAGAAACCTTAATATCTAACGGAAAAAGAGCTTAGCATTTTCTCCATAGGATAACATTACGCTTGAAAATTGTAGGTGGCGTGTATACGGCACCCTTAAGGGCTTCCTAGAGGGCTGACTTACAAGTCTACAACTGGCCACAGCTTTTACATCTGCAAGTGTGATGGTGGAACAAAATTGCTAGTTTCCTGCTAGTTTGACCAAAGCATCCGTACACTCATTACATTATATTTTGTCCATCATGCATATTGAATGAATTATTTTGAATTATTTGCTACTAAGTATGAAAGGGTAAAACCCATTTTTGTAAATCAAAAATTTATGACTAGAGCACTATTTTATTTAGAAAAACAACGAATCTAAAACTGAGATGCGTCACATTAGCTTGTACAAACCTTTTTTAGAAGGGATCATATTCACACAACTTGCTAATAGAACACAGAACAACAATCATGTCTGAACCGGGACACGCAGATCCAGGCGAAGATGCGTTACCCTCATTCCAGGCACCGACAGATCTTACTTTAATTAATTCTAATTAATATTTTTAAACTTGAGATATATATCAAATTAAGGACAATTCGAAAAATTCATATGCAGGAGAATCACTATGGATTTAGTTTAGTTTAGTTATTTTAATGTCTCGTTGTAAAGCAACACTGAATCACAATGGATAAACAGTAGAAATAGTTGAAATTCGTAAAGTGCTCTGTCTAAACTCAAATAATCTTGAACAATGAAGTTAATTTACTGATAATTAATAGATCGTTTTTTATGACAGTCTCGTTTCCTGGTGAATAATTATAACAACCTCGTTCATTTATAAATGAAGAAAAAAAAATTAAAATACCTAAATACAAGGGATTTTTATAATAAATTTTAATAACATAAAATAATAAACAAAGGAAAGAAAGAAAGAAGGAATTGAAAGAATGGAATATATTCCGAAAATTTCGCCTGTATAGTTTACGTATACCATTCTATTATTGAAATCAGGCTATCAATAAATAAATACATACTCGTTACATTTAAATTAGCAATATAAGAGGAAATGAAACTAATTACGGAAACAGAACGAAAAAACGTTTCGGATTCGAACAAAATTAAAATTAAAAAATTTAAAAACTGCTATTGTATTTAGAGAGCGCAAATGCAGCTAACTACTAAAATTCAGATGAATCAAAGAAGCAATATTAAAGAAAACGAAACTAATTAAGGAAATGGAGCTAAAAATAGGAATCGAAACTTAAAAAAATATTTCATATTCGAATAAGAATAAAATTAAAAAAAATACTATTAAAACTTATCATTGTATTTAGAGAGCGCTAATGCTGCTACTACCAAAACACAGATGAATCTTGGTAAATTAAAAGTATATGCAAAGTAAAAAGGAAACAATAGAATCCAAATTACAACAAATAGAAAAAGAATTCGGCCTGAAGACTTTCTCAAGAGTCACCCTCAGGCAAGGATTCAAAATAAGTAATTTTTTCTGTGAGGAATCAGACATTAACCAACTGTATTGACCCCTCGGGATCCGAAAATTCCCTGAATATTAAGGCCAAATAGATACATCAATTTAACAGCAAAAACACAAAATAAAACAACATTAAATAGCAATAAAGCAATATTAAACAACATTAATATAACAGAAACAAATAACACACATTAACAATTTGTTACAGAATTCATTCACAAAATAAAATTCTAAATTCCTTAAAAAAAATAAAATAATCCATTCGCCTCCCCTAAAAAATTCCAATCGGAATGGCAGCGCAAAAAATAGAACATCAGCATTCATTTATATGTCCTTGAAACTCCACCCTACAGGTAAACAGTATTTACCCTGGAACGAAATAATGACCCCCTCAAAGTAGTCGATGCGGTAATTAGAGAAAAATTTCTCAAACTACCCTGTTCCCAGTTGGGAGGGTAGAACTCCACTCATCGAAATCGTCAGTCAGCGGTTCCGCCAATGGTACAAATATTCGAAAAAGGAAAAAAAAAAAAAAAAGAAAGAAAGAGAAGCGCAACAATTTATCAGGGAATGTTTGTTCTACATGCCCATCAGCCCAGCGAGGAGCATTCGAGACCCCCTCACCACCCCAGTTCGTGCTAGAGCAGACGATAAGACAGAAGAAGTTATATCATGTCATTCGGGGGGGGGGGTGAAGATGGAGGTAGGAGCATTCGGTTGCAAAATGACAAGGCAACCTTGTGGTGCTTTTTACCTGTGTTCTAGAGGGGGGCATCGAAGGTACGCACAGGTGGATTTTTGTAGACCCTCCATAACCACTTTCCACATGCCATCGATGGATTAGTTTGGAGGAGAACATTTAATCCACTTAAGTTGAGGCTTTTAAAAAAATTGAAGCGCTGCGCTCAGAATTTGTTAGGATCGTAAATTAGCGTGAGACGGGTGTTTTCTTTTTCATTTGTTTAAAAAACAGAAAGTAGTTAATAACTGAAATTTATCATATTGGGTTTTTCCTTAAAAAAAAGACGCGTTTTCGTGTTCGATGGATGACCGAAGTTATTTAAAATGTTTTTGTTCTAATTGTATATTATTTTACTTTATAATTAATTCATTTGATGTTTATAAATACTGCAATATTTAAATGAACTTAATAAAAGATATAAAAACTTATCTATTCATCTTGACGAAGTTTTAATATTTTTATAATATTTTGCACTTAAATAATTGTTATTTGTTTTCTGAAAAATTGTTTAATTAACAAATAAAATCCCCCCACACCTTTTTAAAATTGACTTATCTATATTCTATTTTCGCTTAGAGGCCTAGCCTACCTAATTAAAAATCTAATCTAAATTTAATAAAAGTTTTAATAAAAATTTCTATAATAAATCTCTGTTAGGTGCGTATTCATACAAAATTTGGTAGCAGTTGTTCAAGAAACTTGGCCTGTAAAGTCACAAAAAATACCTACATGTACACTCACCTTTATTAGTAGTAAACATGTCGGCGTAGAGGTAGCGTTCCATCGCCGTTATCTGGGCATCCCGATTCGGGCATAGTTATTCTTGTTCCATCTTTGAGGTTAGTGAATGTGCCCACCTAAAAAAGGACCTCGTGCAAGAGAATATGATGCTTGAAGTAGTTAAGTCATATTCTTGGTTCTAGTTGGGGGTGCTGAAAAAAAACAAGAGAAGCTCACTTGGCTTAAATCGCTGACAAATAACTCTCAGTAGGTTTGGAAAGTACCAAAGATTATTATTAAAAGATAATATTAAAATAATACCATCATCAACTTTTTGATATTGTGTATTATTTAGTTTCAAAACTATTAGTAAAAATAAACAATGAATCCATCAGAAAAAAAAGTGAAACTAACGGATGACCTTTTTTTTTTTAAATATAGATTATGGCCTATTTAGAAATATAGCCCTACTGATGATGATGTGTCCGTGTTTCCACGGAAAAAGGGTGCAGTAGCTTCTGAGGGTAAAGACCCCTGAGCACCCAGAGGGCAGAAGTCTGACTTCTAGTTCAAATGAAGGTGATACACACATTCGCTAGCACAACCCCTTTTTACAAGGGAGCACACTCATACATCTCACAGATAGAACACAGAACAACCATGCTCGAACCGGGACGCCCAGAACATGGGGAAGACGCACTATCCCTACGCCAGGACGCCTACTAATTTGGATAAATGGATAAATTTCATAATTTAAAAGATGAAATGACTTGCAATTTAAGTAATTTAAGAAAGATGAAAAATCTAATTGGTTTGTCTTTCATTACTTACTAATTTAACCTCGATTCTATTATTCTTTTCTTCCCATTAAACTAGATACTTATAATTTCTCTCATACAATGAAAGTATTTGTAGTCTAATTTTAACTTGCTTAACTTTAAAATAATTCTAATAGTTTGATTTTATAGATTAAACGATTAACTTTCAAAATCCACATCTCGTTAATTTATTTATCATGCTTAGTAGCATTAATCTTTGTTTAGAACATGAGAGATTTTTTCCCCTACAAAACCGAGAAAACTCTTGTCGATAGCCAAGTGGCCCAGCCTTCCTGTAATGGTCTACAACTCAATGGCGTGTAGTGGACAGGTCAATCAATAGCCTTTCTCTATTATGGATGAGTCCGAAAAGTTACCTGGCCCCATTAAATATGTATCAGGTCACAGGATTAATCATCGATGCACACGTGCTTTCAAAATAATGGTCCCCAGAAATTGTTTAAATGATGAAATTCGAAGCCTTTCGTCCATTTCGAAGGGAATAAACCGGTGTAATGAGGCATTTTGCGGATTGTATTATTAGAATCGTCTTTGCGATCTGGGTTGACCATAGATCGAAATTTTTGCGTACAAGTAACTCACGAACTCATGCATTTTTATGGAGTAATTGGTGGTGGCAAGAAACTAATTTTAATATTAATGATGTTTTGATCTGCCAGCTTTAGATTTTAGGAATATCTGGGGTGTGTTGTTCGAATTACTAATGATAAGAGCCTATTTTTAATTGTTATTTTGCAGAAAGCGACAAGAATTGTGATCGTCGAAAAATTCGAAATCGTGATTTTGATGAATGTACACGCTTTTCCTGAATCCTAGAAATCTGTACGGAACTGGAGGGTTTCAGATTTCAGACATGACTTTGGTGAATGCTAATCCGTCGGAGTCAAGCGTTCGTCCACTAGTGTGGTGTAGAAGCTTGGAAATCTCCCTGAATTCTAGAAATAAATTTTCAGGATTATGTTTATCTATGAACACGATAATAAGAAAATAATACCGATTGATTTAAACGGGTTAAATTTATATGTCATGTTTTCGCCAAATTTTTAGATTTCTGTCAAATTTTGAAAGAGATTCATGCATTCACTCAAGTACAGATTAGCTCAATAAACAGAAAATGTAAATGACAAGACAGATAAAAAATTCAGAGTACAAATTTGCAATCTGAAATGTAAGACCTGCAGAGGCTTGATGGTAAGGTCCCGGAACTGGAGAGTTTCAGGTTTGAGACATGACTCCAACGAAGAATCGCTGTATAAGCGGTTTGGTGAATACTAAATCCGTCGGAGTCAAGCATTCGTCCATCTGTGTGGTGTGGAAGCTTGGAGATGGGGTGCCAACTCAGGTGTCGCCCTCATTATTTAACCTCGATTCAAAGTTAGGAGTGTCATCCCAAAACAGCCCTAGTGTTGCTTTAAAACGGGATGTTAATATAATTCATCAAATATCAAATAAATCATCAATTTAACCAAATTTGACGGAAGGTTTATAGTTCAACATTCTTTCGCATGTATGTAATGTGATGACGCAATGGCAAATAGAGGACATTTGTTTTGTGATCTCATTGCTACAATTGTAGCTCTAAAAGCAAATTTTGGTCTCAAATCGGTTGGTAAAAATGGTATCCAAAATACTTATTCTCTTCTCAGGCATTTGTTTATAAATCGCATCCCAGCAATTAATCGACATACAAACTTAAAAAAGTAATCAAAGATCGCGTGTTTTTAGGCTCTTTTGTGATTATTTTTCATCAAATGGCATAGAATTAATTAAAGTGTCGGGTTAATTTCTTTTTCTCCGAAGCTTTCTCTTTTATGTTCGGGATTCTGAAAGCAAAAATCTGAAAAATGGTGGGGTGGGGAATAACTATTGTTTTAGAGAACATGGGAGAAAGTTTCTGATGACTACTTCCACTCATTTCTTAGTGATCTCACTCATTACGCATTAGCGTGGATTTAAATATCGATGTGTTATCGAGTATGTTGATAGTTTGGAACCAGAGTGTTTTCTGGGGTGGATTTTCTGGGTGGGGTGGTTTTCTGGGACAGATTCTGCTGTATTCATTGTATATGCGAGTATGGTATACGTTAATTCGCCAGGGCAAACATTATCACATCTGGTGTGGTACTTAAGTTTGGTCTGTCGATATCGGACCCTCATTCGAAATTCACGTTTCATCCCAAATTTGTTTATCATGTCACTTTGAAATGAGACATTAATTTAATTAAGCTAACAGATAATCAAAAACATTAATTGTATTGTAATATGACAATAATTTCTATGTGTTCGAATTCTACGACAGAACCTAAAAGAATAAACCAAGTAAAATCATAATTTGAAAACTTTCGAAGCAAGTAAAAAAATGCATTCTTCGAACTCGGGTCGGTCGGAAAGAGAAAATTCTTCAAAATGTCGAATTTATTTTGACGTTTGTAACACTTTCTCTATGCTTCATATGTCAAAAAATAAAAAGTCAAGAATTTGTAAGAAATTGATATTTTGATTGTGTTCAAACATTTTTTAACTGTTTCATTTAAAAATGCTTTTAAATCAGAATCTTATTTCTTTTAAACGCGAAATACGGTAATAAACTCCCTAGAAAAGTAGTTTTAAACAAAGTAATTAAAACTTTGGTCAGTTTATAAGAATTCGCTACATAAAATTGATTATATAGAGAATTAAAACCGATAAAAGGATGATGGAAGTTAAAGGGGGGAAATTAAAATGAGGTTGTTTGAGTCTTGTATTTTTTAAAGGCTTCTTGAGTTTTAAGTCCATTGTTGCACTTTGCTGTTATGGCATGCATCAAGTCATGTTGCATTTTTGCCTGATTGTTCACCAAGAAAAAAGCATTACAACGAGCTCCTTAACTTTATGTTAGATAAAAGCCTATTCTAATGAAAGAAAATTTCATTTGATAATAATAAATTAACGTAATACACAATTTCACTTGGAATTTTTTTTTCTTCTTTTTTTCCAATTTTTACTTTCTTGTATACGAAGTACAATGAAATATTTGTAATTGTCAAAAAAATTCAAAAAATTTTACCAACTTTCAACATTTTAGTTCTCCTTTTATTCGAAAAACACAATTTTTTTCATCACGTATCTTTATGACAAAAATAACACAAAATTACTTTGAACTACACGAACTTTACACAAAATAATCAGATTTCTATCATATTTTGAGCAAAAGGTGACTAGAATAAGTCTTTTGCCCTAAAATTCGAATATGCGTTAACAGAATAACTATAAATAAAAGAGATCTGAGTGGTTAAAATTTGTTATACAGATTTAACATCTGTATTACAACCTATCAAATTTTAAGCCAAATCCAACAAAGGAGTGATCGTCTATCGATCTGCTTTTTCAGAAACATGTAAAAGTGATAGTTTAAAAACGCTATGACTTAAATTAGTCAAATTTGTCCCGTGATTATTTTATGGCTCCAATTGCATTTCAGTGTCGAGATCCAGCTTTTCTTCCGGCAGAAATGTCTTCCTTTTTAACGATAGATCAGTGCTGCAACAAGAATATTTTCCAATGTAAATTCCATAAAGCTGTATTATGGATATAGTCCATAACTAAATAATGAAATAATTGAAATATATACAACCCCTGAAGTTTGACTTTGCTTTCTGAAGAGGGGAAAATACGATAACTGAAAAATACAAGGATTTAAATATATAATATTTGTCATATAAGTTTGTAACTGCAACTGTTGTTCTGTATCCAATTTTAGTTTCATGTAGTTGAGAAAAAACGCATAAACAACAGAAATTTGACTTTATTCCCCTTTATTTCTTGCATACATAGGGGGATTAAAGAAAGCATGTGAAAACGTTACAGGGTCACTAATCCCACTAGGTTCATTTACATTCAAAATAAAATGTTACGCTTAGAAGCAATACTGCTACTCATTTTTATCTGTGCGCATTAACTTAGAGTACAATCCTTTTAAGATAACGCTATCAATCCAATTAGGAATCGGTGTAGCATAACTCATGCGTTAATTATAACAGAACGCATCGGCCTTTTTTGCAGTCCGAAAGAAGGCCGCATCGATTTCACGGCAAAGTGAATTCCTCTTTTGTCGGAATCCAGAACAAACCAGAATTTTATTGATCATTTCAGTGGAGAGAAGAAATCCCGAAGAGATGTCAAATAAGCTTAATTCATTTAGATTACGATGCCTATTCCTGTTTCGTAATCGATACGTCCGATAATACGTCTCAATAAAAAGAAATCTTTATTTATTTATTTTATTCTATTTTACTGTATAGATTTTATTCACAAGAAAGAGAAATATTATTGAAAAATCCTTTAATAATTAAATAACAACGTATATTAAGATATTTTAGCTGTTTTTTTTTTTACTCTTCAGCTGTAAATTGAAGCATATTGAGAAACAAAAAGCAAAACTTGAATTGTTTGATGATTTAATTAAAATTTTTTTTGAATCAAATACAGGGGAATCAGAAAACATTGTAACATTTTGGAAGGAATTTTTATGAACAGATTTTTACCAATTCCTCGCATATATAATTATTCATTATAAGCTGATAATTAATAGCACCATTACGAGCTATAAAATAAAAATTATATTCTGAAAAATTTCTCTAAGAATTATAATCTTTTTTATGTTGGTGTAAGAGAATGAAAATAGAATTAGGAGTAGTAACAACAAACATCAGCTATCGAAACCGGAAGGTTAATAAATATTTGAATGAAAATCAGCAATTTATCAATTAATTTTAAAAAGCATTGTATAAAATAATCACAATGATAAAATTTTATATGTGTACTAAAAATGTTAGGAAAATACTAATTAATAACAAATTTTAATTACAAGAATATGATTTAGGTTTACACTTTGTAATTAATTTATTGGCATGAAATAGAAATTCTTAATCTGTGGTACTTCTCGTAACCCTGGGAATACACAGCATTATAGTTGCAATAGAGCTTGCAAAACTGACTTTGGAAATAGAGAAAAAGACAAAAAATAAAAGATTAAAATGCAAAAAAAAAGCTGTAGATTTTTTTTTTTTTTTAGCGAAACTGTAAAGTATGTAAAATAGGTTAGTTTATTTTCGTTCTACTTGCGTCCCGTATCGTAGCAACAGTATGACAATTTTTGGGTGGAACTTTGAGCAATTTTGAATCGTGGCCGAATTTCGTCTATCTTCAGACTCCCTTGCCACTCCAGTAGGGTAGCATGACAGGTTTGCCCTGACAGAATTGGTGAAAGCCGGGCCCGGTTGCGCAACAATTTTTCTGTGAATTTGGGTATTGAGTTTTCCGATTCCAAAGTCGAGAAGCAATGATCAAGCCCTCTAAAACTACTCTGACAATAGAAAAAGAAAAGCACCAAAGACTCGGTGTTAAAACAGTAAATATTTAATACCTTTTCAAGAACGTAGAAATAAATAGGTTCACACATGTACATTCTTTTACGTTACCATTTATATTTATTGCATCATTTCTCTCTCTCTCTCTCTATATATATAATGAAAAGTTCTGCATATAACTATGCTACAAAATACAAACCTCACAGAATATTAAAATAAAAATGAGTTCTATAGGTAAAATTAGGGGGAGAAAAAAGATTAGAACCTGAAGCTTTGTCTTATGATTATATTTTAAGCTCAGTTATTTCATCCTGATATTCTTTTAAAAATCGATTCAAAATTGAGTAATATCAAAAACCAGCAAGTGCACACACATACTATCGGATTAAACATTTGTTTTCAGCTAAACTCAAATTTTATAAAAACTCAGCTCCTTGAAAGAAGTTCAATGAATAGCTTGTAATCACAATAAGTAATTATTAGATTTAATCACAATTTATTGCGAAACTATTTCTTTGTTATTTTCATTTCATCGCTTTGGAATCATAGATTCACCCAAGCTATTAAGTTAAAATTTCCCAATAAAACTTTTTTTGCGTGTAGAGGTGTTTGGAGGATGTGATATAAGAGTATGAGATATTTAAAAATAAAAATCGTAACAATAGAATAATAGAGAAAGTTATGTTAGGAACCACAGCTTTTAGAAAGTCAGACGGGCAGTAAAGTCAATTTTTCTCAAGTACCTATTTTGATTAATCAAGTGACGATTACAGTCTTTTTTTATATTTGCATTTGCAAATAAGAACAGCGTGTCATAGTATCATAAATGCTTTACAATAATATGAACAATCTTGATAATATTTGATTTTGCTTAGAATAAATTAAAGTCACTTGCTCAATTAGATACAAGATTTTTTTTTATCCTTGAGAACAGTTGGGATTTATATTATTTTAAAGGAATAGTTTTTTAATGTAAGGTTTAATTAAGGTTTTATTTGAAGTTTATGCTTCATTCCCGCTGGATCTATTGATAAGACTGCCAGATATTTAGCGGCTTATAAAAGGAGCTGAAAAAATTAATTATGTTTGGAATTTAGTGCATATATAATCTCTAAAGTTTTGCATTTAGAACATAAATGTTATGAAATTCAACATGATATTTGTTGTTGGTACACTGAGATTTCTCAATATGAGTTGCAGTTCCAGTTGGTCAAAAGAATAATTATTTCAAATATATTTTAAAGAATGAAATGAAGACTGAAAAATCCATTTATCAGTTTTTCCTTCCCCTCTCATCAACAACGAAATCTCGCAGGCGGTTGCAGTGAATATCAGAAAATAAATGGAACGCAAAGCGTTCCAGAAAAGAAAAGATAATTAGAGTCGCGATGAACGATAAAAAAACGGGGAAAAAAATGCATAATAAATAACTCCTATAAAACTAAAAGGTATTTTCAATACCTAGTTGTGCATCTTTTGTTCTAATACGCATATAATTTCAATAGAATGGAATGGCGAATGGAACAAAAAAGGGATGGCAGACGATCATAATAAAACAAAGGGAAAAAGAATGCAGCATCCCGAAGACAAAAACCGTTTCAAGGTCAAATATAAAAGGCTGGCGGATACAAGTTCAGGGAAAATGGATGGGGGGGGGGGCGGACGGCGAAGAATGAAATTTTTTTTTCGTTCACTTCTGCAGTAACTAGAGGGAACAGCCGAACAGTAATGACATATAAAAGCCTGAACGGATGGCATAGGTGCTTATTATACGAAAAGCCGTTGCCATTAGGAGCCATCAAAATCTTTTTCTCGTGACTTCTTCGAATGGAAATTAAAAAGAAGAAAAGCAACAAAATATCGCCGCAATCACACGAAAAGTATAGACGGACTGCATTTTTTTTTTGTTCCCATCTTTCTACAATCACACAGCGGATGTACACAGAGCTCACCGATGAGTTGCGCTGTGAAATGACCAAATAATGATAGAGGGTTTGACTACACAGTATGATCAAGTGCGGTTTCGAATTTTTCTGCCTTTTTTTTATTATTTGTCTCCCCTTTTTCATTTTCGTCTCTGACTTGTGTTTTTCTTCAGCGAACCACAGCTGCAACGTTGAGCATCTTTGGATTGTTTGGCGACGCGGATTTTTATTTAAAGAGGTTGTTTAAACAGTGTTTTAAAATATTTTTTTGCTTCCGTTTCTTTCATTTTTGAAATGAACTTAATGGTATTGCAATGAAATATTTTTTTTTAAAAAAAAAGAGACAAAACCTACGTAAATTGTCAGTAAGGCACGAAAATTACAGTAGCAAAACAAGAAAAATTGCCCGAACAGTACCCTTTTTAATATTTTTTGACATTCTGAATATATTATAAATCCAAGGTTACTATTATTTTTTTTGTCACATAATGATAATAATTGGGGTTGCTTGCATTGCTTGTAAAAAAATTGCTTCCACTAATATTCTGAAAACTGTTTTTGGAAAAGAAAAGGGGAAAAAAACAAAAAAAAAAAAAGAAGAAGAAGAAAATTGCATTGAATTTATTAGAAGAATCTTTTGAACAGCCTAATTTATCAAGGAAAAAAATTAATTGCTTATAATTTCGACATTGCGAAAAAATTATTTCTCTTTTTGAAATAAAAATATATTAACTGTTAAATTTTCAATATCGAAATTCAGTTGCTTTTACACTTTTTCATTCTGTATCAATATAAGACAATGATAATCTCCCCTCCCCTCACGTGGAATAGAAATTTAAAAGTCAAACCATATAAAAACAAACAGATCTTATTGGAGGAAAGAATCTTGCAAAAAGTAAATCAAATTCCTTCCTTTATTGTATAAACAGAATGCATGTAATGCATAAAAGAAGTTCAATGATCGTACTTATTGGACTGGATTAAATTGATAACAGAATGTGAATTAATTTTTAAAGGTTGGAAATCAAGTCTACCCGTAGTTTTCAGTAATCAATTATTGAATAATAATAGTAATAAAACTGTGAATGATAATAATGATAATAAAACTATGAATAATAATAATAATAA
>JAPMOQ010031668.1:2056453-2128031 GCA_026543055.1 Argiope trifasciata
AATAATAAAACGTTGAATAATAATAATAATAAAACTTTGGAAATATTGCTAAAGTGTTAAAATATTCCATTCATGTGGTTAGCTATAGTTTTCAGTATATTTTATGAAGGCATATTTATCCACAAAGTTGTAGAAGAATCGCAGTTAAGACAGATACAGTATATTTTGTCCATAAAGTGTGACACAATGTACTGTGTTTATTGGAGTACAGTTCATATAATTATTCATAAGCCTTATGAAAGAAAAGATTTTAATTTTTACTATTTTGAATCAAATGGCATATAATTTTAGCACCTTATTTATGAAAATTTAAGAAATCTAGTTTAAATAAAATGCACAATATATATATTCTGCTAGTAATACATGTGTGAAATATGTAAATGAAAATTTTCTGTTATATTCTTTTACTTGACTTACAAAAAAATTGTTGATATGAGGAATGAAATTGAATAATAATAAATTGAGTTCCTAAACATTTGTGTATGTTGTGTCCTTTTATTATTTAACGGAATCTTTTATAATTTTAAGATAAAGATTTCGAACAATAACAACAACGATTCATTCACCATTCTTATCACTGATTCCTTATTGTATCCTGTCAATACAGTCTTTTGGCGACAGGAGTGGGCAGATAAACAATGCAAATGCAGCCAAGATAAGTCACAGGCGAATAACTCTCTCCTTCCATACAAAAAGTTTTCTTGACAAAATCTGAGGGGAGATAGGAATCAGAGAAACGAAGAGGAGTTGGCGAGACAGTCCGCCAATCCGGCGCCTGGGGACAGATAAGAAAGATTACAACCCCTCCAGTGTTTCTCCTACAAACACAATAATTTCCTGCACTTTACACACTGGTGAACTCCAACGTCCGAATTCCCTATTCCCTCTGTATTTACGCCGTAAACACCACCCCAAGGCTGCGTTATTTTCTTCCTCTGAAATTACAGATGGAATGGAACTTAATAACGCACACTTTTGAATTGATGGGCGCAGAATTTAATTTGTTGTTCGAAACAAATGACCGAAAAGGACAGTTTCAATCCAATCACCTTGCTTTGAAAAGCTGGCATAACGATTTTTAAAAAGAGATAATGATGAATAACATGACGAAAATCAGAACAAAATGCTTTGAAAATGTAGGTTGTGAGGAAAGTAAAAAATGTGGTTTCTCACCTGAGGGACCATAGAGATCTGGGGGGAGGGATCGAGCCGTGGTCACCGAAAAAGCAATAAAGTCCTTTTATAGTTGTTAAGAATGCATTTTGATCCTAGCGGCCCCTTTCAAACCAGTTTTTGTCGTCAGACGATCACAAATTCAAACACATTAAATCTGCCATCCTGAATCAAATCCCATCCGTTCACGATGGTGAAATTTCAGGACAGACATACAGGCTTAGTGACTTGATCGATTTCTTGAAACCACACACTGTTGTGCTGAAGACATTTAAACTGCAAAAATATTCCTCAATTTAGTCTGAAAAACTTTTTTCTCGCTATCTGAAATTTACTTTACTTTAGTTATATTTATACATTCCATTTGAAACAAAGTTTGCTATTTTGGAATGGACGTCGTAATCGAAGTTCCTGAGCTAATATCTCTGTATCTGTATTTTTCCTTAACACAAATGGGATTCTTGCTATCAGAAATTTCACCAAAAAACGATGCGAGAATAAAGTTGACAAAGGAATATTAAAAACAGTATTGTAATTTTTTTTATATAAATATTTTTATCTGAAAAGCTGTAACAAAATTTTCCTAAAAGCGGTAGAAATCGCTTTCAAAAATAAAAGCTATATTTAAGGAAATGCAAATAGGATGAATTGATTAGTGAAAGCACTGTAAATAGTTTGGGAATTTGAAATTAGTATAAATTGTAAAGAAAGAGAAGAGGTGGAAAATATTGCTAAATTTGTGAAAGAAAGTCCTATCATAAAAAAAGAATATCGCTTAAAAACTTCATATTTACTGGGGTTTATTTCAGTCAAAATTACAGAAATACGAGTGCTTAATAATGGCTCTAGTCTCATGACATATCTTAATGCGTAGAATATTTAAATTTTATCATATTTTGGGGAAGTAATTTCGGTCAGAATTTTTCTGGATATTTAGAACTTGTAAGCTTCTTAGACACATGAGCTATGTCCGATTTTGTTCCACGCTATCAAACAAATACCTTAATTATATAAGCATCATTACTAAGTATCTAAAAGGCGAAGCTGTCAGTTAAGAACTGATTATCATTCTGAGGATGTGTAGTTCACTATTTTAAAATGCATCAGTAGTAGAATTGACTTTACAGGTTGGCTCACTGTTTTAAACAATTATCCATTTTCGAACATTGCAGCAATGATTCTATTTTCAACAGTACTGTATGGAGAGCGCTTATATCCAAACGAACGTGCACTTCGGATGCGATTACTAACTGTATATTAACAAGTTTAACTATATTTCGTAAAATTTCAGTGACAATAACTTTCTTCAAGAACCCGAGGTTTAATGTAGATTACGAAATTTGAGGGTTCTCGCATAATATTAGCTTGCGCCTTTAAGCCTGTAACCTTTTAATTTAAACATTCTGTTTCAAAAATTAGCCAAAAATTGAAATTTTTAATAGTTTTTGGCTCATTGTCTTCTATATCTATACTTATAATAAAGCTCAATGTGTGTGTGTTGGCTCTGTACAGGCTAGACCGTTGGACCTACAGCTACCAAATTTGGTACATGTATACCTTGAAGGTCCGGAATGTGCACCTCGGAGCCCTTTTTTCGAAGTTTTAATTAGGATTTGAATTAATTAAAATTGAAGCGAAATTTCGACGTTTTTCCGCTATAACTTCCGATATATGATCTCATAAACATGATTTTTACATCAATTTAAAGATTAAAAAATTAGTCTTCTAATGGTATCAGTGTTTTAATGTATAACTTAAACTTCTATTTTTAGCGAATTTTTAAAGAAATATTTTAACCATAATTTTTTAGCACGTGACTTGATAAAATAAAATAAATATAAAATGTGATATTTTCTTTAAAAAATAAATGCAAAGCAAAGTTTTCTATAATCGTTTGCAATATCTAAATGATTAAATCAATAAATCTTCTTTATTTACTGTAAACTTGATTGAATTTAGACAGGATATGCATTGAAATCCCGACTTAATGGCATATTTATGTAATCGTTTGCAATATCTGTATCATTAATTCAATACATTTTTCCCCTTTCTCACTTTCTTTAAAAAAACATATTTAATATTTTGGCAACATCACCGAAAAAAACATTTTTAATATTTTGGAAGCATAGCCAATAGTTAAAACTGACTGATTTATAAAATTAAAGAAGATTATTAGGAAAAGGTGTACTTTTAGAACTTTCCGTCCATCATCTTAAAGAAAATATTAATTTCAGGCCAATCAATGCCCGGAATTACTTCAAGGCTAATGAATATGTGATTTAATTGAAAATTTTAGAGCGCTTTACTCATGGCGAACCAGCTGGTCGCCAAAGGCGGCTAGTGTTTTATAAAAGAAACGAGTCGATTGAAAAACTACATTAATGATTCAAATTATGTTAAAACTTCGGTTTGTTAAGAAATAAAAACCATGTTCTTCCCGGCACTTTTCCGATGCCGTCGGTCGTGCTAATGCATTTCCCCTAGATGGGGGACTCTTTATTTTACGGCCCTGAGTGGGGGCCCCACAAAAGCTTCCGCCCCATTAAATCAGGCGTGCGTTTATTCTGCTGAGTGACTGACAAAGTTTGCTCGTGTGCCTCGGGAGAAGAGATTCTGCTGTACCTGCCATTCCCTGGGTCTGGTTGATACCAGCCTCCCCATCTTAAACCCCCCCAAAAGGGGGATCTGTGTGGGCCAGGTGGGTAGACAGACGTCTGCCGTGAATTTGCAGAAACAATCATCATCTTCCGAAGATGCTCGTTTTTCTTCTCTTGGTGTTTTTTTTTCTCTCTTGGGTAAGGGCCTCACCTCAAATTTCGCGAAGAGCTTCCTTCCCATTCCTTGAACTCTCCCTGCTGGAAGATGGCCCCCTAATTACCTTTCTCTCATCTCTGGTGTATTGTTCACTCTCTTTTTCTTCTGGCTTGGGTTACTTAGGGATCGAGGTTCCCACGATTTTCATTGTATTAGGGACTTTATAAAATTTAGTGATACATGCAGATTACTTTGATTGTAGAACAGTTTAGGACTGCCTATCGTATGAAAAATAAATAAATGAAAATTTTAAAATTCCGTAGAAACAAGCATTAAATTATCCTTCATAGAATTAAGCGAAGAACAAAATTACGTTCGATTTAATTCTTGCAAAACAATTATCAAAGGATAAATGATGAGTCTTTTCCCAATGTTATTCCATTGAAATCAGCTCCTTAATTTTAATTCCAATTGCTATAAATTAATTCATTTTTTAATTTTATTGGTGATCTTTAAAATATCGTTACGATTTTTAATTTTCATTAAATTGTATTATATTTCGAAATAGAGTTTACTAAAGCAAAAATTCTCCAAGAAGAATAATTAAAAAAAATGAAACGAGTATGCGGAAAATTCCCATGAGTTACTTTTATACTTTTAGATTATTTCACATACATCAGGCTTTCTTAAATTTTATTGACAATATATTCAATATAAAAAGTTATATAATCAGCTTTATTGAGACATTTAATTCAAAGCAGTTTCCTCCACAATTTTTGTTTATAAATATTGAAGAATAAAGAAAAAAAGAATATTTTCCAAATTATTTGGAGTTTAAGTTTATAATAAATAATATTCTTTGAAGTGGATTGCAAGAAACCTCGCCTGCTTTATTGAGTATACTATATTATTTAAAATCCGGACCATTTTTATTTATATAGTAACTTTTTAAAAAATGTTTTCTTGATGTATAAATACCGCGGGGAGGTATGTCTCGTAATTGAGAACAAGAAAGTTCCGGCATGGTGGTTGGTTCTTGCCACTCTGGTAGATACTCAAAAAGGAGGGAGTTAATCTTCCCCCATCGATGACAAAACTATTCCCCAGGGGAAAGGTAACCGGTGATGAACCTTATAACTCACAGTTGCCACCAGTGTTGTTGTGGTGGTGGCCGCGTCATTCAGATTTTTCAGTGTGCCTTTCGGCGGGGTGAAGTGGTCAGTTTTAGGTAGGTTATTTTATATATAAGGGAATGAACCAATTACTGGAGCACGTTAAATAGGTCGTGACTGCGAAGTCCTCCAAGTTCCCATAACAAACGATACCTCTGGAGATACTGAATCAGGGATGAGTCGGTCTCTGATTTGGATCGAAATTCTGACTTGCGGATGGATGAATGAGTGTATGAATGAATTCGACCGCCCCCAAAAAGGGTTGTGTCGTGTGTGTGTCCCAGCAAAGTCGTAATTTCACCTGAACGGTGCTCGTTAACAACGAAAGGCAACCTCTGCCTTAATTCAAAAAAGCTCTGCTCATTCGGGCTTGGTATGGCGAAGTGGCATTAGACAACAACAACAGAAAACAACAACTTTCTTATTTAAAAATAAATGACTTTATCTTTGTGTCTCGTATCTTTGATTTGCAATATAAAAATCAGCTTATTTTCAAAAGAATTCTGCATTTACATAAAATCCCAGAGGTAGTGTATTTTACTTTGGTTTCTATATGTTGTTTCGAAATGTTTTACTAGCAATGATTATTTGTTTTTCTCTCATTTTGGGCATTTAAACGATGCCGCCGAAAGGGAAAACAAAGACACCGAAATCCATCAGTGGCGGGAGGTGGTGAAAGATTCCATTTCTTCAAGGTTGCGTGCAGAGAACTTATCAACAAAGTTCTTCTAGTCACGACAAAGAGCGATTGAGTCCCAAATGACTCGAATCGATCACCGAAACTTTACTGAATTTTTCACGACAAACATTATCCTTCACGAATCCCTGAGCACCAATTTTATAAATAGAAATTCATCTTTCCCCCCCCCCTTTTTTTATCCATTTATAAAAAATTTAAATCAATTGTCTAAAAAAAATTTTTTTCCTTGGAAATTTTTAATTCCTTTTTCTTTCTTTTCTTTTTTCTTTTTTGCCAAATAATACGAAGAAATCAATTTTTATTATTTGAAATTAACTTTGATTTTTTATATAGGATTTCATGCTATGCCTTTTATATATTTTAACATATTATTGTTTCACAGATTTTGTACTAATCAAATAATATGCATAATTTTTTGTCAAAAAAATTATCCTTATTGCCAGATCAATAACAAACTCTGAAGTGACACTATTGATCTTTACAGTAAATGATCAATAGTTCTTTTACTGTTACAACAATAACACATATTTATCTTTAAAAATATCGGATGAACTTAATTAATTCAAAACTATGGAAAAACATTTTAAATTAAACTCTCCAATAAACATTATGAAAAATGGTTTTTGTTTTAAAAAATAACATATTTTTATAGATATGTTAACTTTATTAATTCTTTATTAATTCAAAACTATGGTAAAATATTTTAAATTAGACACCCCAATAAACATTATGAAAAATGGTTTTTGTTTTAAAATTTAAAAACCAATTAAAATAAAAAAAATTTGAGCCTTTTTTTTAAAAAAACAAACATTATTAAAATTTAAAATTTTTTCGAGTTATTCGAAAAAATTTACTCATTACTATAATGATGAACTGGTGTGAGTAAATTAAACTTCGAAAACTGTATTATAAATAAACTAAGCTAAAAAAAATTGAAATTGAAAAACAATATGAACAGAATGAGATTAACTGAATTAGTTTTGCAATTTTTATTATGAGTTTCAAAAATTGCCGTTAAAAATTTCAACATTTTCCCCATGATTTTCTCTTTCAACAAATTAGCGGCGTTAAATCACTTCCCCGCGACTAAGTGCCTTACTACACATATCCATCTATAAATATCCTTTTCTTCCTGTTCCAATCCATTCCATTCCGCAGCAAACGAAACGCGAGGCAGGAAATTCGATTACATCCCCGTTTTCACACACCCCTCCGTTTCTACCTGAAAAACAAACGCACATGTGCTCTTCCTCCGTCTCCCTCCAGGTGGCGCCACACCGGCACTGCGCTTGTAGCCTGCGGCACCGACCGGGGGGAAGCAGAAATCACAGCGGCACATTCCTTCGACAACCGGAGAGGGAGCGACACACAGTTAACTATCAGATGTCGGATGGGACTCAAATATTGGTGGTTCTGCCATAGTTCTGTAAATATAAACAACGCATGCTGGTCAGATTGTGTGCAGCAATGCTCGCGGGGTTGAGAGGTCGTGCATGAAAGCAAAAGGACTCGTTTTCTGTTGTTTTTGATTTGGTGTGAGCAGTGTTCGGAAGATGGAAAGAACCTTTGTTTTGATTTGGACCATATTGGTTGGAATAACGTTTGTGGAAGCGGGTCCAGGAAGATCAGCGAGGCAGGATGGTGAGTTTTTATTAAAATTTCGACTGATTTCAGTAGCATGCGATCGATCAAATCTCTGCGAAAAACTTGTCAAAATTTTGAATCATACATATTCATGCAACTACTACCATCCTTATCTGTATTGGAATGAATATGTATGATCATGTGTGCTCCATTTTGGATTAGAGATGATATACTCCATCCATCAAATTTAGTGTCTTGTTACGATTTGAGTGAAACAACATGTTATTTTTTTAAGTGCGGTTTTAATACTTGATCGATCAGTTTTGTACCTTCATGCTAATTTTGATATTTAATCAATGTAATTTTTTTAATGTAGATAGATTTGTTTATTTTCGTACAGTAGTGGATTTGAGATCCAACAACTGCCTGGAGCCGACAAAGGGCAGGTTGATTTAAAAAATATCATTAAGAAAATAGCCGCATACATTTGTGAAAAAGTAAACTGTAATATAAATTATAATATTTTAAAAGGAAACAAACCATATCGTCAAATATAATTGATCAGGTTGCTATCTTTTCCATTACGTTTACTTAATTATTACAGCATTTCCGTAAATTATTACAGTATTATATATATTTACTTAGTTATTACAGTATATCTGAGTATATAATATTATGTAAAATGCATTAAAAATATATTTATTTATTATGATAACATCTTACAGTCATAATAAATTAATAAAAATTCAGAATTAAAAATTTAATTTTAAATAGGCAATGAACATTTTAAATTTGAAACTGTGTTTGAAATGTGAGAATAAATTGAACTAGTTCATTAATTGAGGGACTACATGATTGCTGTCTTTAACCGCTAAATGCATACATTCCCCTCTGTCAATTTATATGCTAGCTACTCGTATCGCATTCACATCACTATATCTTTTTTTGAAAAGAGTATATATATATATGGCGGAATATATATTTTTGAAGAGCAAATTAAATCCAGAATGACACATGGCTTTTCAAATAAAAAACACCTTTTAATAAGATTTCGTAAATTGTGATCACAGTTATATCGCTTTTCGATAAAAAGATTAAGTTCAAAGTAATAATAATAACAACAATAATAATTTCGCAACACCAAAGCATCTGAAACGTTGTATAGCGTAAAAATGTTGACATAACACTCGTTTAGTCGCTGTGTATCAATTTGTAACTGATATCGATATGAGTATGTAACTGAAGTATGTCTTTAAATGTAATCATTGCAAATCTTTTATCCAGATATAAAGTTAACAATTGATTCGTAAAAATAGATATTTTTTTTTGTGTGTAAAATCCATATCTTTGAATCTTATTTTGGAAATTTCATATTAAAAAACGCCGACACTTTCTAAACGTTATATCATCGGAGCTTATTGGCAAAACATTAATTAAGTTACGATGTACCAATCTGTAACTTTTATCTCTCAAGTGAGATGCAACCTTTTCGGATCTCTAATTAAAAATTAATTTGCAGCAAATATATACACTTTTAATTAACGACATGAAATTTTTCATTTGTACCTTACGAATTTCTTATAAAATACATTTTAAAACTAACGATGAAGGGGAGGGGGAAATAAATTAAGAACTGTTTATTTGAAATATATGACTTGGAAAATGGCCTAAAATATTATCTTTTAAGTTATTTTATATTACATCAATTTGTTAGTACTCTTGGTATAGCAAGAGATAGAATCCAAATTCCAATAAATAAAATCCAACAGAATGTCAAAATTCTTAATTATTTATCCAAAACTGGTTCTGTCAGCGATAATTTATTTCCGAATGTCCAAATATTTTCTCAAAGATATCATCAAGTCATAATTTTTAACATATGCATGATAATTGTTTGTAAAAATTCCTTTCTAATCTTAAAAATGATAAAAAAGAGTAATCTTTTATTCAATCGGGTCGTGAAATGCCGACTATAATTTTTTGTGTGGAATGTCTGTTTAACAGAAAATAAAGGAATCCGCTTTTCATTTGCATGATTTTGCCAAATAAATTATGATTCGTGTCTGCATGTCTTCTGCAGCAAGTCGCATTATTCATTTCCCTTTAGTCTGGTAATGTTATGGAAAGTTTTTGATTTTTAACTGAATGTCAGTTCTGAGAGACTTAACGATATTTTGTAATTTTTCTGTTATTTAAATAAAGGGTCAAGTACTTGCTTTAACTTTTAAAAATGACTTTATATTTTTTTATGTAACTGGTTTTTAAAAAAATTATTAGTTAAAAAAAATTCTTCAAATTTAGAAACTTTTCAATGGATATTATAAGTTATTGCAATTCTGTAATAGTTCAATATAATGCATAAGTGTGTTTTGCATTCGTATGTTTCTGAATTGAGATTGTTGAAGCAGATTTCATGTTATTTTGACTTCATCATCAAACTCAAAACTTTGTTTCGCTCTTTCATTTTCTTTATATAGAAGGATAGATCTCAAGTGTTATAGTACAAAACATTTTAAATAAAATTATCTTATTATTTTTTTTTTTGTTTTTATTTCATCAATTGCTATGTCCTAAAGTTGCTTTTATGTTTGGAAAGATACAAAGTATAGAATAATCTGCTGGCAATATTATAAAATTGTATTCAACTGTATTTCTTACCAATTGTTAAGGACTGGTATTTAGATATTCATGAAGACAGAATAAAGTACGAAATAGATCTACATTGCTCAAAATTTCCACTTTTACAGAGTTTTACATATTAATCTTTATTATCGTTCTCATAAAAATGGTTTATTAATTTGGTGTGGTGTTTGTTATTGTATATCGTTTCTCGAAAATCTGACGTCATTCTTTTTTCTTATTAAAAGTTTATATTGTGCTGTATTTTCAATAAATATGATTTTGAATCACACTACCATTTAAAAACATTGCAGTTGTGACAAACTCCGTATTTTGTCAATTCTGTAATAAATATCCAAAACACACACACACACACACACACACACACACACACAAATATATATCACGAAAATTTGTGAGAGAAAAACTTATCTGACACCGATACATATAATTTGTCCCCAGATAAACAGATAAAAATTCTAATTTTACAAATAATAATAAGAATTGTAAAACTTCATGCTATTTTTTTTATTTTACCATTTTTTGGGGGTAAAATTAGGTTGTCTTTCATATAAAGTGCGATATATAATATTTTTTCGAACATATAATCGAATATATTTTGTTTCCTGTTTTATTTATGGCTTGTCGTTAAAAATTTGGCCTTAAATGGAACAAATGGATTGTATATTTCAAACACGCTTCCAGTAAAAAGTGGCGCACTTATTCGAATTACTTTTTCTTATTCTTTTCCCGCCGTTTTGATTTATGCTGGTCCTTTTTTATTTCGTTTCCGCGAAAAGAACAGTTTTTAAAACATTGAACTGCATGGTTTGAAAAATATTTCAGTCTTTTTCATCTCAGTGCAAACTGTTATAAGGTTTTTTTTTTTTCGGTTTCTTTTTATATTACTGCATAAAGAAAAATTTTCAAGTTTTATTTAGATTATTTAGGTTTCTTCAAGTTTTATTCGCTGTAAAATCCATTTTCATATATGTTACTCATAAAATACACTTTTAATTTTCTGTCACAACAATTTTATGTGATTTAATTTCGTGAATGCTTATTTTCATTCACTACGTTGTATTATTTTGATATTAAAATGCAAAGCAGAACTTAGTGATAAAGTACAAATGATATTTAGCAACAATTTATATATTTTTGTGATTCTTTAAAGTGTAGTAGTATAAAATATATATAGAGAGAAACACTTTTTAAAATATTTTAAATGCAAACAGAAACAAAAACTTTTTTAAATTGATAAATGAGAAACCACAGAATTTTTTTAATGGACAATTCCACTGTACTCAAGCCAGTGGCGTGGGTTCAACACCTTAGGCACCATGAAGACAAATCATGAATGTGTTTTAAGTAAATTGTTAAGCTAATATGCTGAAGACCTGTTGTGAGCTCCATTTACATTAATTACATATAGAAGGATCATATCTTGTTCCCACCACCACTTAGACTTTCTACACCACAAACTCTAACCATAATAAATTTCTGAAATTTCTTTATTTAAAATTTACGTTTTATTGATATAAGGTTCGCTCATTTATCTACGGATATTATTAATCATTTGACTTTTATTTTCAAAATATTGAAGAAAAAAATAAGTATTTAAAATCTGACAAAATTTTCTGTTAATTCATGGGAACCTGTGCTACTTACTGTACTTTTACTAACCGATCCAGCATTAAAATTGAATAGAATGTGAATAATTCAGGTGAACCTGTATTATTTACTATACTTTTACTAACTGATTCAGTATTAAAATTGAATAGAATATTCAAAAATATTCTCAGTTTTGAGTATAGGAAATCTAATGAACTTAACTCGGATCTTAACATTGTTTTATCACGACTTTTACATTATTCATTTTAATTAGTTTCAAAACTAATTTTTATTCATAACTTTATTAATAGAAACATCTCTTTTTATGAGTGCCAAAGTTTGTAACAAACAGCCATTCCACAATTTGGCACACATTACCGATACAATCCCCTTGCGCTCCAATCCTAACGACCGTATCTTAACGTTCCATAAACGATGAATAAATTATCCAATCACCACCGTTTCGAGAGTGATGCCAAACCATCGCAAAGTAATTTCGCGAGCCAAGAGATCGTAACAAGCGAATGACGTCATTGCTAAGTAGACAGCTCTTCAAAACTTCTTCTCCAGACATCGAGTTATAGTGTTTCTTAGTGGTGAGTTATTTTACGGATATTGACGCTTTATTTATACACTACCTTCGGAGGGGAAGTAAGCTTCTGTTAGTGCATCCCGGAACTAAATTTAGAAGTGCTGACAACCATTTCGAGGGAAGTTAGGTCCGATCTTTTATCATCTTGTCATCAAGGAATTATTATGGATTCGCATTATGATCTCTAAATGTTTCATGGGATTCATGATGGAGCAAGAGAAATGTTGCTCGCAACCGTCCAAATGGACGGATTTTCTTTTTTTAAATTCAGTAACTTCGCTATTATGTTCCCCCAAAAATTCATTTAGGTGCTTATGCAACTTGCCATGTAACATTTTTAAAGTAGCTAACAGATTTGTAAGGTTTAATGTAGGGTATTTTGGAAATATTCCGTACTTTGGGTTTTTAAGAGGCCATAAAATGTTTGAATTTAGGATATTTTGTTTGATGAAACGGTATAGTAATTTAAAATTTGGATATTACCGTCCCTTCATTGATTAAATTTATTTTAAATTCCACCCGACGATGAAATTTCCACTTAAAGTAGCTGAACTGAATACTGCAATATCAAAATTGTATCAACTTTTCTTTTTTTTTTGGGGGGGGGGGATAATTGCAAAAAATTAAAGAATTCTATTTAAATAATTTTATTGCATTTGCAGAGTTAATACATAAACAATATATCATTATTTATGATACATAATTATGAACTGTATCATGTGAAAGGCAATTTAACAATTTATTTTGACAATTATATAATCCCCAAATTGACAGTTATGTTGGTAAGGACCTCTCAATTTTGAATCATAGTTGAATTGCGTGGGGTCATTCTAGTCTGTACCTGTCATCCAAGTTACGATACCGCTCTGAAACCCGTTTCAGTCTGATGAATTTAATATTTATTTCGTATCAGAATATGGAATGGTATCTCTAGCTTGCGACCAAAATATTCAGAATTCAAAACTTACAAGGAATGGATGTATTTATTTGACGCACAACATGAAACAGGCCTGAAAATGATTCAAAATAAGATTTTGTTTGAAAGTATATTTCTAAAATATACTTTCATATTTATAACAGACAACTGTCATTTTCAGTAATAAAATTTTCCTTCAATAAAATATTACAAATCAACAATCAGCTAATTTATATCTACATGTATAAAACGTTAATGCATGTGGCACCGAAGTTGCTCTTATTATTTATTATAGAATAGAGACAGATTTGTAAACAACTCACAATACAGCTAGATTATTGCAAACAACCCATTTTATAATTGCGTTTAGTTAAATTGCTTTTTTAAATAAAGTTACAAAGTATTATTATAAATGTTCTGAACAGACATCTCCAAAAGCTCTTTTCACGCAGAGGAAAATGTGGTGCAAAAGAAATCGGAATGAAAAAGGAGTTAAACAAAGCTTCATCGAGCGAGAAAATAGAGCTAACCATTACCGAAATTACGAGAAATCACCATGAATTACCTATGGAAATGGATAACCATATCTACTAAAACTACTATTACACAAAAGTAGTTTTAGCATAATCTGAAAATTCCATTTTAAAAATAAATTTTATTTTAATACAATGTTTTCTTTACTTTTAATAAATTTTTAAATATAGTACATAATTTGGAACAATCGAAATCTTTTATGCTTGAAATTAAAAGTCATTCATCTAAAACCTTCGATTGCATGCTTTTCCCAAAGTTAAGCTTTAATAATTCCGGAAAAAAAGTTTCACTTCCGCTTTCGTTTTGTAGTTTCACTTCCGTTTTTCTTTTTTTTTAATGCTTATTCAATTAAATTCAAGCTTTATCAAATAGTATGTTACAATTTCAATAAATAAATAAACAATGAAAGTGTTCTGTATCAATATTTGGCAGGCTAAAAAGTCAAAAAGCTGGTTGAAAAGCTAGTTGTCAAAGGTAGGCTTGCAAACTTTCATCTTACCTTTCATATAAGGAATTAATCCTCTTGCCCAACAATCCAGTCCGCGCACTCATAGAATGTTTGTGTTGTATTTGCAAGTACAGGATTCGGTCCTAGACAACTTCTGTTTATTTTTTTTTTCTAAAATTTTCTTTTGATATTATTTCAAATCAAATTAGCTATTAAAATTAGTTTGTATTAATATGTTATTAATTTTTAAGCAAAACTATATGCTCATGCTCATATTTTTTAGAATTTAATTATTCGAAATTAAAATCATTATAATTTTAAAGATGATCAATAATTTAAATAAATATTATCACTTTGAAATTATCACACATTTTTTGGGATTTTTATTGTGAAGAATTCTTTACAAAACCACTTATATCACAGAAATTAATTAACAAATTACATATTATTTTGAAATTCTTCTATAGAAAGAATTTCATATATTATGAATTATATATGTTTAATCTGCAGATAATTTATTTTATAGATAAAGCTATATAGTAAATGAGTAGAACATTAGAATATTGCATATTTTTTTCATATTTATATCACATGATCTTTATGCTCATTTTTGAATATTTTACCGATTTCGAATGCATATGAATTAGAGAATTCCTCAAATATGCCTATTTTTTTATCATTACGAAATTATGTCGCTTTCATACTTTTTTAAAAATAATCCTACAATAAGGGTTTAGATATAATATTACTTCAATTTACTCTTCCAGATAAATTTACATGACTGAACTTCATATAGCATTCATTAGAGTTATTCAAATATGTTGTTTTTTTGCTTTACATAATACATCATGCGAATATATAAGTCTTTCCCTTCATCAATTTTAAAATTGTTCCTTTCTTCTTTTTCTTTTCTTTCTTTTTTTTTTAAAGTTTTGAATAAAACTTTCATATACAAAGTTAAGTGTTTGCGCTTTCTGCTGTATTTCCTATGTAAATACGCTTAATAAATCATCTCACAAAAGAAAAAGATGAGAGGTATTGCGAAGTAAATTGCATTCAATTCACAAACTGTTGACCGATAATTTCTGGAGTCACTGTATATCATTTCTCCGAGTTCACAAGCAATTTAATCGGGATAAATTTTTCAATCTTGGCATTGCATACGTATGTAACATTTATTTTCCAGAAAGTCTTTTTCTTGCAGTATTTTTTCCGAAAGAATACAATGCAAACATTCTTTCTCTTTCTTTTGATGAATTGCGCTTCAAAAATTCGGAATGGTGGGCGTGCTGTTTATTCCGTTCGGTTTTGATAAAAGATTTGGCTTCTTCGCGGGTCAATTTGTTTTCAATTGACCCTTTCCCGAGCGCTTTAAAAGTCGATTCAATTATCTTGATTCGCTTTCGCTTGGATCCTCGGCCCGGCATCCCGCTCATCAATCTTCAGGTTTTGGGCAATTTCTTCTTGATTAATCCATCCGTAGAGAATTAATCGTGCCCTTCAATTGAGATTAAGGGAATTACAAGAGTTTAAATTGTTATTAATGGGAAATTAAGAGGTGAAAAGGGGCAGACGGGTTTCTTGGCGTTTGCTGCGTGACTCAAAAATGCGGACATCACTATCCCCCACTAACATCTTTAATTCAGCATCTCACCAGGGAAAAGACGGCTAATTGACAGTTTTAGAGTGAATGAAAAAAATTACCTCTTGTAAAAAATTTACCTTTTTAACTCATTTTCACCTTTTTCGTGTGCCTTATGACCTCTTCATGAACATTTCATCTCTGTATCATCTGCCTACTTATGCGGAAAGAAATTCTTTAACACGTCATTTATTTGTAATAATTTGGACAATTTCGTAAGAGTCTCATAATAAAGCAGTATCAAAATATTCATACTGTCATTTAACTGGACAACCTATCATTTAATTGGACATTATTGAATTAATTATAATGTCTGTATAAATCTGTATAAATTATAATGTATATTTGTTTTCTTTTACGCATTGCTTTCATATGATACTAAGTAATTATAATTGTTTTAACACATTGCTACAAATTATACAATTTTTTTAACATACTGTTACAGCTCCTACAACACATAGTTACAGTTGCTTCAATACATTGTTATTATTCCTACAACACATAGTTACAGTTGCTCCAATACTTTGTTATTATTCCTACAACACATAGTTACAGTTGCTTCAGTACATTGTTACAAGTAATGCAATTGCTTCAACACGTTGTTACAATTGCTTCAATACGTTGTTACAAGTCATACAATTGCTTTAATAGATTGCTGCAATTCCTACAACATATTGTTACAATTGCTTTAATACATTGTTGCAAGTCATACAATTGCTTCAACACATTGTTTCTAATAATATGAACAGTTTCCTAAATATACTGTAATTGTTATAATTTTTCTTCTTCATGTTCTATAACTGATTGTCTTTTAAAACAGTAATGGATGGATATTCACTATGTTGATAATAAAATAAACAGTATTAATTTTATGGAATATAAATGATAACATTTTATATCTCCTGTCAATGCTAAAATGATTCAAGGATTGTATATATATATTTCAATTAATTCTTTATTTAGTAATGTATATTCATAAACACCACTTTATGGAATTTACATCAGAAACTATTGTTGTCACAGCA
This sequence comes from Argiope trifasciata, assembly GCA_026543055.1. Classification (NCBI taxonomy): domain Eukaryota; kingdom Metazoa; phylum Arthropoda; class Arachnida; order Araneae; family Araneidae; genus Argiope; species Argiope trifasciata. Next base: position 2,073,224 of record JAPMOQ010031668.1, read on the forward strand.
CTGATATAAGAAATTAATATGTTTTTGCGAGAAAAAAACAAAATGAAACTGAATCTCATGGAAATTCAATTGTAATCATAAAATATTCGCATGATAAATTCGATATATTTAAGTAACTGCGTTTTTAAATCATCGCGTGTACAAGTTTCTGAAAATACAAATCTACAGGCAATCAATTCTTTCTTGGATGGGACTCAAAATTTGATAGATATCTGTACTGTGGATGTTAAACGTATGAGTCGAATATTATACATCTATATTCCCTTTCTTTTGCAGTTACAGCGTTAACTTATATTCGATTTACCGATGAACTTCCCTTGAATGAATTTTGCTCGTAGTATGATAGAAATCTGTGATGTTGTGACGCGGTACTTTGCAAACTAGCTGACAGTATTATCTGTCAGCGGTTTAAGCTGAGTGAGCATCTCTTGTTTTTTCAGTATCGCTAACTAGGGCCAAGAGTAAGACTTAGGTACTTCATGTGTCACATTCGCTTGCACAACTCCTTTTTACAAGGAGGAAGGCACATTCACACATCTCGAACCCACGCATGAACCGGAACTTGAACTCGGAACGTCTAGATCATGGAAAAGACGCGCTACCCTTATGCCAGGATGCTACAAAAATTTCATGTAAATACCGTTATACCCAATTTATTGAATATCAATAGTTCAAAGCGTTTTTGATAAATCGTATAGATAGACATAATACTATAAATGTGTTTCTCGAACGCAGGGAGCTCTGAAACTTCGTCAAAGTGTCGAGTTCAAATTTTTTCGATTGCTTTACAGTCTTTCTATCACGTATATGAGAAAAGAAAATGAATTCGTCTTCTTTTCCCTCCTTGCACATAACTCTAGATGTTTATGCCAACAATAGGGCGTTCCTATGAAAGAAAATCGTCGTCTTAATTACTTCCAAAATTATGATGCCGAAAGAGCGTGAGTCAGGGCAATGATAAAATACATTGTTGTAGACCTGGATAACGTCGGCAGAAAATTCCCAAAATAATCTGTATGATGGAACATTTCCATTGACTTTCCCTGCGGGGAAGGCTGTGTATTGACGAAATAAAATATATTGCTAAGAAGAAAGGAACATTGTTTCTTAAGCAAACCAGCTAAGGGACTGTTCCGATTTCCCAGGGAATTAATTTTAAGAAAAGACTTCTTGAGAAAACCTAATTTTTTCGTGGAAATATTATTAGTTTTTTTGTTTACTTCAAGAATTACTGGTTATTATTAGATTTATTCATAAATGTTTCATATTTTATCAAAATATTTCATGCGAAAAGTTTCCCCAATTCTGCGTTATATGTATATAGATGTTTTTTCAAAATATAAGTACGTTTATAAAAAGGTTTTGTTTCATCTAAGAAGATAAACTATTTATTATTTTGCTTGTATTCTTTCACTTTCATAATGTATTTTTGTTGATTTTCTGAGATTGCATTTGGTTAATTCGATTTTTAGTATCAAATTTAAGACTTTTAGCTTAATTTTGGAAAACAGAGCAGATACAGATTTTACGATGAAATTATATTTGTTAGTTTGTAAACTCGATTAAAACATCAGTATTTTTTGCATTTGACTCGTAAACAACATAAAGTTTGTAATGTTAATAGGTGTTGTAAAATTAAATCATAAAAATATTTAAAAACTTTTAAAATCTATCTCCTGTATGCTATCTCTTGTTTTTCCTGATTCTCTAAATATTCTCCTAATATTTCCTGTATATTCTATATAGGGATTCTTAATGTAAGAGTCACTTTAGATAAGGTTATCAATTTGATGAGAGATCAATTTGTAAGATTTTAAAATTCAGGTCTGTTAATAAGTTCTAATAATAGAAATAATTTAGTTTGATTTGAGTTTATTATTCCCTCTGATTAATTTTGCTTTCGGAATTCTTTTTTTTTTCTTTATATTTTTGGAACAGCATAGAACTGAAGCATTTTTTGTGCACACATCCACTCGAAAGCATATCTTCATAGCTTTAGTGCAATTTTTTTTGAATCTCTATATTATTTATTAGCCTTTTTATTTCCAAGTGTACCGGCGTCCTGGTATAGGAGTAGCGTATCTTCCCTATGATTTGGGCCTCCTGGATTCGACATAGTTCTAGTTCTGTATTCTATCTGTGAGGTGTGCGAATATATCCCCCCCCTTTGTGCAAGCGAATGCGATGCATGAAGAAGCTGAATCATACTGTTGGCCTTTTATGATGCTTCGTAATAAACAAAAGACGCTCACTTGGGTTAAAATCGCTGCTATCTTCAGCGATCTTATAAATGACAAATGCCATTAGATACAACACAAATATTAACAAGAGTTATTTCTTATTTTTATTAAAATTTTATTTTCTGTGCAAGAAATTTCGAGTCACTGTGTCTGCGAGATTGGCATCTTGATAAATAAATATTCATAAATGCACTATGTTAAAGGTATTTTTTTTTATTGAACAGTGTAACACTCCTACAAAAATTTTCTATTTTCCCTGTTTTGTCTCACCTTTTTTTCCTGAAATTCCCATCATACCTTGCTTTTTGTTTAGAGATGAATGACTTAGATTTTTTTCTTTTATTCACTTCAGATCCGCTTTGAAGATCATATGCAAAATCATTCTACTTTCAATAACAACTTAGATAGATAATTCATAAAAGTTTTAGATTTCCAAAGCATAGGTGGGAGTTTAATATGTATATATGATAATAAAAAAAAATATCTATGGCCTAATAGAAAAACTTCCAAAGTTTTAAATGCACAATTTTATTATGCATATTGTTGATAACTGCTGAAAGCTAAACGATAATCAAATATGTTAGATATTTCTAAATATATCGTATCCATTTTGGATTGTGTAACTTGGCACAAGGATTTATGGTATGACTTTCCCTGTATTGTCAGTCAGAATTGTCATTGATTTGCATAGAAAGTTGGCAGTTTCTTCGTATTGGAAATTTATATCCACTACTTTGATTTTAATGCTTCCCTCATGATTTAAACTCTGCTGCGGTTAGTCAAGGCTTGCTTAAATTATTCCGTTAGTCGGATTGCCAAAACCCTCTTCCTTTGGCGGATTACAAACGCTCCACCTTGACTCCTATCTCTAAATTAAGAGGCCCTTGCCATGCGAATCCCATCTGGGAACCGATCATCCATCTGCATTTATGCTAAGTCAAAATGAGTGCTCTATTCGTCAAAATGAGTAATTCGCGTGCTTCGGTCTCGGCCATTATGACTCCCTTCCATTCAGCCATCAGGGGTAGACATTTCCGGAGAAGAGCGGGCAGATGGTTACGTGATCGTTCGGATCACCTGTTCCGAGAGAGTCTAGGCGGAGCAGGTGATTATTGGATGAAAGTACCGGACATCGAAGTCATTGTTCTTTGCCTAAAACCGCACTTACCACAGATATCGGAAGTGTACTTTATTTGTTATCATGCAGACGAAAAAATCATCCCTGTTAAAATTTGAGTTTTTCATGTTACCGAGCTTTTATAAATAAGTGATCTTTGGAAATGCTGTCATTAGAAAGGCTAATGCAACCTGATGTAGAACAGCTGTTTTAAATTTATGAAATTTGGCAGTTTTTTTTAGCATGTGTTGTTCTGGTTTGGGGTTTTGAAAGTCTCAAAATACACATGCAGAACATCGATTTATCGCTTTTGAGGCATCTCTTTTTTGTTGTTATAGTTATTAAAAAATGATTTGGTGGCTTATCGATAACGAAAAGTTACAACTTAGTGCGAATGTTCTCCATGTACTCTATTCTCCTGTCTGGTCAATGAAGGAATTTATATATATATATATATATATTAGCTGGCAAAAAAATTCTAATTACGAGAAAAAAATTTAGAAATCGATTGATTTTGAGATAATCAAAACCCATCGCTTTTCTAAATGTTGGTGATTGCGGAATATGAATGAAGTGTGAACATGATGTTTTTTTTTATCGGATTAGTACTAAACGACTTTAAAAAGTAATGTTTTGACATAAGAATTAGAAATAGCAGATATTATTTTATTTTTTCGCTTCTCAAATAATATGATGGGATATTTGGATACATGATTTGCTATCTTTTGTAATCTTTCTTCCTATGATGAAAGAAAAATATTTCTTCTTACTTCACTTTGTCTTTCTTTTTTTACTTTTTTGTGCCAAAAGTTTTAAAATCATTATTTCTTCTAGCATCACTATCATATATATTTCACATCTATAGTTTAGACACTGTCAAATTTTGAGCCTAATCTACCAAAGGATTGACTGTTTGTCTGTCAGTATTTTCAGAAACATATAAACGTGATTATTCAAAAACGAAACGACTTAAATATATCAAATAGTGCAGTTATGTATCAAATTTTTGCTTCAGTTTATTATGGATAACGAATCTAAATCACCATTTCGATTTTTGGATACTATCAAAGCATGCCAAGTGTTAATCGCCAAATAACACGCCAAGGATGGCACAATAAATTCGGTACAAATTCGAAATTCACGGCAAAAAAATATTTCATAACCATTGTTCTCCATTACCATATAAGGTGTTCTCATGCACGACAAGTTTATTAGAAGGTATATGAGAAAGTTATTGGGAAACCACTCCCAATGGTTTTATTTTAAATGACATTTTAATGTGATTCACGAGAGAAACAATGTGCGTCTTTGCTGCAATTTTTATTCCTGGTTCTTGTGAACTTATCGTGATTTCTTAACGTTAAGCAATATACTGTGCCATGGAACTGGGAAGGGAAAAAAAAAATAGTCATCCATTTCGGAGTTCGAGACAAAAAATATTCACTTCAAAAGTCATTCCCAGGTACGTAATCGAAATGGAAATGCGAGCAAAGAAAACGAGCCAGCCGTCTCAAATGTCCTTTTAATGTTGTTTGGTTTTCTCGCGTCGCGCATTATCTTTGTTTACGAGAGCCGGCGCATCAATCGCACGCATCCCGATAAAGCTATTAACAAGCTATCTCGTTGGCCTCTTTCGTCAAACAAACCTTCTGGTATTGCTTTTGTTTGCTCATTCACTCGACTTTATGGAGCTTTAATGCCAGCAACTGTTTGAGAAATGTCAGTGCTGATGGGAGATAAAACATTTCAATTTTTTTTTTCTTTCCACCCTTTCCTGTTTCAGGATGTATTTGCCGTGACTGATTGGTGACTCGCAGATTTATTTCTGTTTGAAGGCTGCTGGTTTTGATTCCCAAATTATGTATAACTGCAATAGCAAGAAAATTAGTTCAAAAATTCTTTTTTTCACCAAATGTTTTTTTTATTATTCTTTTAATTTAATTCTTTTATTTTTTTTGTTGTTTTCTTCTTTTTTATGGGTTTATTATGCAAAAAACTTAACTAATGGTTTAAAAATAAACTTGAAAAATTGATGGTGAAATGCTCTGGTAAAGGGTAAAATGAAGTATTATGAACAATTTCCGCGATGAAACAAGGAAAACTTAAGGGACGAAATGAGCATCGCAATTTTTTTTCCCTATCAAAAAGGTCAACTGTTTTTTGTTTTTTTGCTTTATTGTATGAATATGTTGTTGTTGTTACTTATGATACTTTACAAGCCCGTTGATGAACGGTCAGTGATTTAACCCTTAATTTACTGACGGTATAGTAAAAGCTCTTTATTCGCGGAGTATATGCTCCATAAATATGCCGCGAATACAGAAACCGTGAATACGGAATGGTAACTTATGTGGGATTATAGGGGATACGTTCAAAATAAAAAATATAAAAAATCAATTTAATTAAAGTTTTTGAACATTTTGATTCATTATCTTAAGGCTTAGGCAATGGTTTGAATAATGTTGTAATTTTCTCTTTCTGGGCAATGTTTAAAAGCTCCTTCCATTCAGACTGATATGCAGCAGTCGCATTGGCAATTTGCCTCTTAAAAATAAGACTTCGTTCCATAGACGGATCCATGTTCATAAAGAAATCGCAAAGCTCATTTGCCGTTCTTAAACCTTCACTAAGATTTTTCAAATGAAATGTCACATTTCCAGTGCTTGTTGAAGCCTCTTCTTCAATGGGCTGTGAATTTAACATTTCCTGCATGTCGGTTTCAGTCCAATCTTGATCTTGCGATTTAAGCAATTCCTGAATGTCACTTGATTCTATCTGTTCAAACCCATCTCGTCCTATTCCATTCGCGATTTCGGCTATGTTTGCAGTTTGCATTTAACAACACTCTTTAGGCAAAGTTGTAATAAGATATAGTTTATTTTTTTATTAGTCCATTTGACGGCATTTACAAAGGATATTGGGTTAGATACCTATTGGAATCCGTTTTATTATTATGTATGTACTTAGTAGATCCGCAAATAAAGAAATTTTTAGCCGCGATTATAAGAAATTGGGTCGCATTTTTTTTAAATCCGCGAATAGTGAAAACGCGAATAAGAAACTTTTGCTGTACTTGAAGTACCATTTAAATTTAGTTTATATCTTTACTATATGACTATTTTTACTGATGGTATTCTAAAGAATACGGAGAATGCAATCCGAATAACATGAAGTTAATATAAGCTAAAAGTAGGAATTAAAAATATTTAATTAATAATTAAATTAATTAAGATACTTCTGTTAGTTACATTTTTTCTTGTGTTCCCTGGGATTATTCTGCAAAGGAAACTAAACGACTGGTGCAAAAATGAAGTTGAGAAATTGATGGCAACATGATTCGGCAAATAAATGGTTAAGCTGAATGTGCAGTAGCTTCTGAGAATCAAGGAACTGAGCACCCGAGGGCAGAAGTCTGATTTTTAGCTCATATAACCATGACAAAAACACGCTTGCCCAATCCCTTTTTACAAGGGTGAGGGGCTCTTTCACACGACTCACAGATAGAATACAGGGTAGAGAACATCCCTGCCCGAATCAGGACTCGAATCCAGGACGCCTAGATAGGTCAAACTAGGTCAAGATGCCAGCTTATATGAATATTATTTTTATAAACAATTTACCTCTTTTAATTCGACTATTTTTTATTCATTCAATGATTTATTCGTAGCAAACTTCATTTACGGTAAATATCATCGATGCAGGAGCTAATTAATTCTTCAGGATATGAAATTCATTAAGTGGTTAACCCATAAAACATCAATAACGGACTATACGTCTTCGGTATATTGAAATTGTGTTTTTTCATTAATTTGTTAAAAGACTTTAAGAGTGTCCGACTCCAATCTGAAAAAAAATGTATAAAACTTTGGAATACTTTGTGTAGTTTAACTTTCGGATTATCTTCCCTGAATTTCATTTTGTTAGAAGAAAAAACCATCGCTATTCGTGTCATGCCACGGGTGTTTACCTTTCTCACGAGTTTCCGATGTAAAGACCTTTCATCCGTGTGTGCTCTTCTCATGAAATGACCCTCTACCTGCCACAAAAGTTCCTAATAAAATTCCTTCTCAGTTTTTTCCTCTTCCACTTTTTTTTCTTCCTCTTTAGTCTTCTTTTTTTTTTCAATCCACATTCTCTTTGAACAGAAACATTACTTCTGGCCCAGGTGATTCTTGGCGAATTTCTTACTTAAAAGAGTTTTTGCTATTAAAATTGAAAGAGGAATGCTTAAATTGTGGATTATAACCCCACAATTGATTTCATCATAGCTTTTTGACATCACGGATACTATCAAATATTTTTTTAAATACTATAATATTCAATAGCGATATTTATTGATATATTTAATTGATATAATTAATTTATTCGATAGCGATATTTATTGATACATTTAATTGATATAATTAAGTTATTCAATAGCGATATTTAATTTTGGGTCTTATCGTTTAGATCATAATCGATATAACATATAATATATAACATATTTTAATCATAATCGGTGTAACATATCAAAATTTGCTAAAAAACTATTTTGATTCCATTTTTTTGTTTATTATTAATTAATTTTCTAGTAATCTATTTTATTATTTATATTGGTTAACACGATTAAATTTTTCAATTAAAATCTGCATGAAATGAATCCTTTTTATCAAGATACAGATTGCTTCTTGCAAATGATTGAAACTTTTTGATAAACAGCTTCTCATAGTTATTTGAGTTTTAATTAAAAATTTAGGATTCAGTCCAGTATTTTTCTGTGAAAACGATTGTTATGAGTTTATTAAATTGTTTAATATGAGTAATTGTTTATTAACTATAAAGTTATAAAATTAAATTGAGGGTTTTTTTTTTTGTGAAAAAGGTTATAAGGAAGATAAAATTTGTAATCGATCGTTTAAAATTCTCAAAACCAATAAATGTTTGAAAAGACATTACATAAACTTAATTTAAAAATATCTATAACAATGATTTTTATTTTATCTGTATCCATACTAAACTAATTTTATAATAAGCAGCATTGTAATTCTGTTAATGAACATAAAATATTTAATTGTTTTCGTCATGGTAAACCTAAATATAAAAATGGAAATTTTTCGTTGTTTAACCTCACTTGTTAAATCCCCTTATAGTTTCCTTCCTTTAACGAGTGCATGTTTCATAATTTGAAAGAGGTGCCATTTAAAAGATTCGTCATTTGAAAAAACATTCTGCACTTCAACTTTTTATGCTTTATTAGTGCGTCAGCATTAGAGCTCAGATTTTATAATCTAAGCTCTCCACACTGTGGATTTGTGCAGCACAAGGTGGAAATAAATGGGAATAGATGTAGGTGATATGGATCTTGAAGGCTAAAGTGAAGATTTAATGATTGTGTATATTTTTTGTGTGCTTTAAGGGTAAAATAAACTAATAAGAGGCATATAGGGAAAGTGAAAAATAAAAAATACGTATTGCGCATATAGACTTTAATCAAAGTTACCTTTTTGGTTTCAGATCTGTAATCCATGAACCTTTATCACTAATACTGCCATAAAATCTCTTAAAGGAAATATAATTAGATAAAATGGAAATTTTATCTCAAAATTTCCAGTATTTATTTACTTCCATCTGCATCTGCGTTTTAAAATTATATATTAAATTATGTCGACTGTTGTTTTAGGGTTATTTGTCATTCACTTATCAAATTACTGATCGAATAGAAGTATTAAAATATTTGTGTCATGCGCCTTTCTTGAAGCATTTTTATTGGGATTATCTATAATGGTTATCGAGAAAGATGTACAACTTTGTTGATACCATTATTGTATGAAACACAATCAGAAACGAAGCAATATACATCCAGATATTTGAGAGACACGATATAATTCAAGAAGCTGAAATTTAAAATAAATAGAAAGTTAAATAACAGACTGTATTACTTACATTTCCGGATCTAAACATAATAGTTTTTCTTTTGAAAAATGGAATTTTCTAGTTTTCTTAGAAGCACAACGACAAATCAATAAAAACTTCGGAACTTTCGTAAACATTTTCTCCGTTTCCTTCACGGAATGAAAACGAAAGGAAAGAGCTACCCTCCACACCACCACGTCTTTTTTTTCTTCTTCTTTTGTTCCAAAACCATTCCCGTAAATTATGGCGGAAGGGAAAACAAAGAATTTTTGCGCTTATGTGTAACCAAAACAAAGTTGGTCTCAGAGCTCTGTCAGAATTTCAAACAAACATTGACAAATTTCCTTCTTTAGGGAAAACATTTGCTTTGCTACGGAAAAAGAGAAGTCGATAGTTTATTCTTGAAAAAAAAAAGTAGATAAATAAATAAATGGAAGAAAACATGGACTGGAAAAATTGACGCAAACAACCAGGACAAACGCAACTGGAGAATTTCTTTTACTTTTGACAAGAGGATCAGCTGTTCTGAAATTCGATTTCTATCCCCTCCCCCCATTGCCTTATTTCTCTTTTGACCCCCCCCCCCATCTCTGCTCAGTCGTTCGGTCGACAAAGTTCCGAAGATCTACTCTCAGTTATTTTCCGTGACGTCATTTGTGCGAGTTGTTGTGTAAAGGAAGACTCCGTGGAATCGATTGGATTACGTATACAAGATGTCGCTCGTGAACTGGCTAAATGCCCTGTTAAATTGCCTCTCTCGGGAACTATGTATATTTCTCCATTGCTGTTCAAGAATGTTTGATGGAATCTCAGGAAATTGATGACTCATATTTTTGAATTAAATAAACTAATCTGATAATTACGAATCTAATTTTGACACCAGCATGAAAAAAATAAACAAAATTAGTGTTTTTAAAAACACGCTTTTATATTAGTAAAGAAATCGTATGTTTTTAATTAAAATTCTCAGAATGAAAATAAAATTATACCAAAAATTAAATATTTTAAATTACGAGGCTTATTGTTTCATAACTCGGTTAGTTTCAGCTGTAGTAGAAAGGAGCTTTTATTGTTTAAAATGTTGGTGTGTTATATAAATTTTGCTAAATGTGAGTAATAAATTTGTGATGTAACAACTGATCAGTGGGTACCCGATTTATTCCGGGTATGGGTTTACGTCTTAATTTTCATACAGCATTGCCGTCAATGCTTCCCCTGTTTACAATTTTTCTATTTAAATTCCAGATTTTTTAAAACAAAAACTCATTTCGTACATTTTATTGCATTTACCAAAACTTATTTTTCATTTACTATTAGTTCACACTCTCCTAGTCTATATATTTATCTATATTACTTTTTCAAATTTACAATCGTTATTAAAATACTTTTTATTCATCCACTCAAGTTCAAATACACTTTTTAAAACTGGTAGTAGATAACACTGGATGTCAATACAGTTTTTTTCAAATATTAATTCATTAATTAAATTTAACTCATCTTTAATACTTTAAATAGAACTTAAGCCGTTTGTAATAGAAATTGAAATTGCCCGGCAGTAGCTCAACAGGTAAAATGCAAGGATTTCAGTATTCTTCACGTGAAGGTGAAGAATGCGAGTTTAATTCTTGCTGAAATCAATCATTTTTGGATACTTATAATGTTTTTGAAAATTATTTAATAAAAATAGATAAAATAATTTTTTTTATTGATCTAAGTAGGAATTGAATTTAATTTTTCAAAAATATTACTTGTTTAATCAATATTTATGACTTATTTTTCACACAGCATCGCCGACAATAGCCACTTTTTACAATTTTCCTCTTTCAATTCCAGAATTTTAAAAATAAAATTTCCTTTCGTACATTTTATTACATTGGTCAAAACTCGTTTTTAAAACATTTTCTTATAAAAAAAAAGATGTAGTAAATTATCTCCTTTGTCTCTTACGTTCGATATTGATTTTCATTGTATTCAAAATATGTAACTTCAAGATGAATTGAACTTCCTTTACCTCTCCTTAAGAGATCAGATGGAGAAAAATGTGGGAAGATAATACCTATCATAAGAACAGAATAACTTATTGTTTTTATGAGGAACATTTGTTAACAAATTGCCAATTAAATAAAGCCAACTCCTATTTCGATACGAGAAAAAAATGTAATAATTATCATCAAAATATAATCAAATAAGAAAAAAAAAAAGGCAGGAGCCTACGTCGGGGTACGGGACTTACAATTCATCTAATAGTTGATAATGTTGCCTGGCATTTACAACCGGAGTCGAAATGAAGGCAATTATGCAAATGTGTGTATTAGTGCCACGTAAACAAGACGAGGATCCGAATTAAACCGGTTCCATAAATACATAATCGCCGTATAAACGTCCCGCTGCTGGTTTTGGCCATAAATTCCTCTCGTCTACTCTGGAGATGGCTGGCAGCTGCTTATTATTATAATCGAGTTGTTAAAATCAAGAAGCTGGGTCTAAAAAGGAGGGCCTTCACTGCGCGGAGGAGTAATGGATGGGATGTGCTAAGTGAGGGAGAAGAAAGAACGTTCTCAAGCACCCCTCTCCGCCGGAAGTTTTACTTCCACACAAAGATAGCGTGCGAAATGATGGAATTTGCCGGTGTAAATCATCACGCGAAATTCACTTTGTTGTGTTCTTTCGTTAACTAACGTTCCCTCGGTGGATGTGGGAAAGCCGAGGGTTATTTTCAGTCTTCGTCCATTCTCAAAAGTTTTTGAGCAGTTTTTATTGATGTTGAGTTAAAAGTAGTTCACGGAAAGACTTGGATCTAGAGAGCAAATCTCTCCAGAAGTTGCTCATTTGTTCTGTAAATGAAGCGAAAATAAGTTTTGTTACATCACCCTTCATTTTTTACACCAAATTAAATTATTATCTAAAAAAAAAAAATTCTGCCGAGTGGAAAATTTGCTATATTTGTAGTTGGTATGTATAAGAAAACTGATTGTATTTTCGGTCTGCTACCATTCAAAAAAGTGTTTTAACAATTTTTATTAAAGTTGATTAGACATAACACATGGCCATATTATGTTCCTTGTGTCTATAACACTGTATTATCTAAGCAAATGGATTAATGCAAGATGGAAGGAAAAGAAGGGAGGGGAGAAAGAAGTGAAAAACTATTCTGGGTTTTCTACAGAGAATCCCATCGGTGTCAATTCCATTGTCGTCATTGTTTTGCCGAAGTAATAACTAAATGAAGGAAACTAATCTAAAAATATCTATGAAGGAATATCTAAAAACAACTGTGACAATGAGTTGTACCTACAGAGAAATGTTGATGTTTTCAGACACAGCCTCTTTACATTTTTGAGGTCGTTAGCTGTAGGTAAACTATATAGAAATTGCTAATTGAAGAGGGGCGAAATGATAAATAGCATTGTAAACATCTATAATATCTAAACATGTATAAACATACATAACAAACATTTACATATATGAGCAGATAAACAAACACCGTATAATCAGAAATCTGCAACTTCTCTCTGGGTCCTTGATTTCGATTTCCTTTGTGAGAGCGTGGCTGATTGTTTCTGTTGGGTGTTACAGTTACGAGAGAATAATTTATGCCGATTTTGACGAGTGACAGTTTGGTTTTAGCTGTGAGTGGTCTTGAAGCGGTCTATATTTATGAATATGATTTATATAGCATGGATCTTGCCACTATAAAGAGCATTCGATGGTAATTATGATGTTGATTAGGCAATAGTTCAATTAAAGGTTAGAATTTGGAGAACAAATGTACGCTGTAAATGAAGGGAAAATAAATTTTACGAGATAACTTTTCATTTCAATTTAATACCTAAAAGATTTCACCACCTTTCTACAGGCTTATTTAAATTATTTACATAAAATACTAAAGCATTTTACAAACACCTTCTTTTATCATAAACTTTACTTCCAATAAATTCTTTTAATTTCTTGCATTCCATTTTTTATATGACAGCAGCTGAAGGGTAGCTATATACAAAGTTGTGATTCCCAATGTCACTATGACATCCAAGTCCACAGGGTAGGGAAAGTTTATTGGTCATTCATATCTGTACTGTAAAGCTATTAAATCCTTTAGAAGTTTTTCGACCCATATACAAATGAAAGGTCATTTAAAAAAAATTTCGTGTATCATTTGAAATTAATCAACGTCTGTTGCCTCCAATATATCCATGTAACAATTCCTCCTCAAAGTGCCCTGTCCAGCAAACTAGCATAAATACCTTACTTCCTCGATAATTTAGGATTCTTTACCAATGTAAGAATGTTAATCTCTAGAAAATTTAGGATTTTGCATTAATGTGAGGACATTAATCTCTATTAGAATTCTGCCCCAATATAAGGGCATTTATCTCTAGAAAATTTAGGACACTGTATTAATATGGAGACCTTAATCTCTCGAATATTTAGGATTCTGCATTAATTTGAGGACACTGATTTCTCGAGAATTTAGGGTTCACCACCAATATAAGGACGTTAATCTCTATAAAATTTAGACTTTCAAAGACTCACGAATATGAGGAGTGAAATTGAAAACAGTGTTAGAGATTCTCTAATCGAAGACCCTAGTCTGTTCCACCAGATTATATGGTGGAAATCAAACAACGTCATCTTTCTTTCAAATTTTTAGATATATTGTTGGCGTTTAAAACTATTTTCCGTTCTGATATGTTAATGATTTCGAAGTATGTTCAGATTATATTTGGTATTATTAAGGTGCACAAGACATTTTTCCGCATAAATTCAATGCAGGTTGTTGCAGGATGTAATATTTTATATTTTTCGTTATGCTATCATGATTATGATTAAACAAAAAATACAAAATAAAATTATTTATTTTTCCAACCCATTCATGAAGGTTGTAACTAAACAACATGTAAAATAATGAGAAATATATTCCTTTTCTGCCTATACCATTAAAAAGCGACACAACTAAAATATTCTTGAATAAAAAAAACAAAGCACTTCTTTTCATATAAAATAAAATTCCATTCTGTCCATACTCCAGGACCTTGTAAACATCCTTTTTCCAATGAATAAGTTTTATATCTCAAAATACGCCCGCCTTATTTCAAAGCATATCTGCAGGTAATGAAATCCACTCTGCAGAGTTTATTTTCGGTGCATCCAGAAAATCCCCCTCTGAATTTTATTTAAATTCTTTTCCCTCGATTCTGGAGGAAAAAAGAGACAAACGCTCTGAAGGAATACATTCTTACCTCACACGCCATTTTCAATTTTCAGTTTAAAGGAAAAGATGCAGCAGAGATGGGGGGGGTGCTCTCTTGTCCCCCTCCACCCCCTTCTTCAACCACCATCTATTGGCACATTCATATATATTTTTGGATGCGTAAGAACGCGCGAAATCGGCTTTTCCGGCCATTTTGATCGATGCGGTATGTACAGTGTCGAAATTTTCATTGCCAGATTTTTTTCTTTTTCTTTTTTTTCTTTCAAAAGTTAGCTTCTCTTTCGATACGGAATGCAGAAAAGGGAGAAAAAAAGGAACTTTTCCTACTTTCCCCCTTACTTTTCGTTTTATTTCACTGCACGTATCGGATTTTAAAGTAGGGATTTGCGAAGTTTTTCCCTCAGAAATCCCGGTGATGAGTTAGGAAAGCTTGAGGTTTGAAGAATTTTTAAAAAAAAAAACAGAGCGCGAAGAATACAAAGTCGGTCTGATATCTTCTGTTTGCAAAGAGTTATTTTTAAGTACAGTATTTAAGAGTGGTAGATTCATACGTTTGCTTTTCTTTATTTTCGCAGTTGTGTGTCAAATAACCTTTCTAAAAAAGTGCAGAGTTAGTTCATAATTTTGATCGATAGATACTCGTTTGTTTTTTTGCTTTCTTGTGTATGAAGTAAACAGAAAGAGAGACAGAAAGTAT
Organism: Argiope trifasciata; assembly: GCA_026543055.1. NCBI lineage: Eukaryota > Metazoa > Arthropoda > Arachnida > Araneae > Araneidae > Argiope > Argiope trifasciata. The sequence goes on from JAPMOQ010031668.1 coordinate 2,088,379, forward strand.
CGTAATCGTTAAAAAAGGAAATGCGAATTTTAGATTTTGATTTCTATCCATGTTTAAGAACCTAACTAACACATATTTGAAATTGCGTTTGTCTGTTTATTAGTTTGAATGCGATGATTCAAACCAATTATCAGCTATGTAGATGAAATTTGGCATATGAATTTAACCCTCAAATTGTCGATTTCTATCAATTTCGAAGGATCACCACTTAGAGGAAATCTATCTGTTTGGCTGTCCACTTACAAGTGAACGCAATAAACTGAGAAAATAAAGAGCTCGGGTGATAGAATTTGGTTAAATTTTGAATTGCAGAATGGTATCGAATTTGAAAAGAAATCCGTTAAGGAATGGACCATTTGTCAATCCGTATAATCTGTATGCATATAAACCTGATAATTCTAAATTTTAATAATTTATGTAAATGAAATTTAGTTCATAGTTTTCACATCCAAAATGTTGATTCCTATCAAATTTTAATCCAAATAGATTAAAGGAATTTTTGTCTGTTGGTCTGTTATATCGAATGTATGCGAATTCAATAACATAAACGCAATAATTTAAATTAATGAAATTTGGTGAGTGATCTTGTGAATACAATTCTAGTTCTGTGTCGAATTTTGGTTTCAGTCGATTCGTGAAAAGATGCCCAAATTGAATATCCGATTTTCCATTATTTATGCATTAATCGCATACGAGTAATTAATCAGCACACATCTACTCTATATTTGAAAAATTACTGGAATCGCACCAAAAATTTATAATTCCTGGCTATTATTTTCCAACAACATGCAATAAACATTTTAGCACCGGTTTTCTGTTTTATTCTGTGAAACACACAACTGTTATTCCTGATATTCTAGAAATAAAAACTTTAGCATTCGAAGCCTTTAAGCCCCTGCCAACGTTTCGTAATTTTATACGGGAGGGGGAGAAGATCTTTACCTTTATTATAATTAAAGTCTAGAATTGAAATACATCAAATAGCAAATTGTAGTAATCAATGTTTCATATTATCATTGAGAGTTTAGCAGGAAAAAACCCTTTTAAAAAAGGAAAGAAAAAGAAAACAATTCTTAAATGTAAAAAACATATCTGCAAATAACAAGGCAAAGGATAATAAATAAAAATTCACGGAACATGATATTCAATTCATTATAGAAATGCAGTTATTTGAAATTAAAAAAATAAACTTAATTAGAAAGATCATTTTTTTCTTATGCTGCATTACGCATGAAGTTTAAAAAAATTCACAAAATAAATAATTAAATACAAATAAAGAAATAAAATTTTAAAAAATTATTTTATAATCCAAATTCCTATTTTTTTAGTTTTATTATGACTCCTGAGGGAAGAGAATTGTTTCGGTAGATTATAAATTAATATTTTATTTTGATCAAAGTAATTTTTTGAATGAAAGAAAAAAAATGAGAACAGTCTTTTGAAATTAAAAATATGTTTCCGATAACGTTTTTCTTACCAAGCATTAAAAAAATTCTGAGAAATTTGAAGAACATTTCTCATCATTTACATAAGAGAACAGACATTTTTTTATGGTTAAAAAAAGGAAGGAAACAGTATTTCAGAGGAGGGGAAAGAAAGAGAGGAAGAGAAAAGAAACAGAAACTCGTCATTTAGTTGGAATTTGGAACAATTTTGAACCATGTACATAGAGTGATTTAAATTAAATACCTCTTGACATTCAACTAACTTTCCTTTTTATATTGCGATTGTTGAAAATCTTCGTTAAACATTAAAATTCGTTATGAAATTAATGGAAGCAATTTTTCAACACGCAATTTTAGTAGCGCACTATAAATATATTTATAAAATACATATTTTCTTATTTTTTTAAATTTATAATTTATTTTTACATACGTTATGACACCTTGAAATAGATTTAAAAAAACATTTTTATTTGGCTCCATTTATGTAGAATTCAATTATAACTATATCGATCGGTAAATTAATAAATTCAAAAAATATCTAAAACGTATACTATCATCAAAAATGCATGAATGTAAAATTTCAAAACTCCAAAATATCAGGAACTAAATAAAAAGTGGTTTTCTTTCTTTTTTTTAAGCACAGGAAGTTACATAAAATTGCTTTAAAAAGCTTTCTTTTGAATCGGCATTTACAGTTCTTCATTATGGTTTAAAAGATTATTAATGTTTTGCAGATAGAAAACCAATATTTTATATTAATAAGTGACTTTTATTTTTAGATGGTGGTTTGCTGCCGGATCCTTTCCCAACTGACGACGGGGATACATCCGGGCATCCTGTCTTCTTGGAAGAGCCCCGAGATACGTACGTCTTGAGGAGTCGTCCAGCCACACTTTCTTGTAAAGTGAGAAATGCTTTGCAGTTGTACTTCATCTGCAATGACAAGGCTGTGCACCACAGGTCAGTAACGACCAATTTTAAAAATTATTATTTAAATTAGAGTAAATGATAAGCTAACTTGAATTTACGCCAATATTGCATAGAAAGATAATGAAAACTTATCCTGATAAAGCATAGAAAGTTGCAAGTGATTGCATCAATGGTGAATCACGTTATGTATAAGGATATATTTGTGTCCGTATTAAATTCAAGCTCAAGAAAATTATCCATCAATTTAAAAGTTTGGTATTTTTTATGTAAAAGTTTAATCAGAATATCATTTAGTTGATAATTAAGATTAAATCTCGTTCAGATATATAAATTATCCTTAAATATGTTAGAAATATGTTCAGAAGTAATTATCTGATAATCATGTTATAATTTCCTTGTTGATAATTGACTAACAATTCAAGGAATTGATGAGATATTTGGAAACTAAGTTTCCTTATGGTTTATGGACACCAAAGCAAATAAAAGAGCAATATGATGATAAATGATTCAAATAAACAATAATTTAAATTTTTTTATCGATATTGCAATCTATTTAAAGCCTCTTTTAACTGTCCCAAATGTTGGAAAATCCAGTTTAAATTGATGACAACTAAATTAAGAAAGTTAATAAAAAATTATTTATTTATTATTAGGTTTTCTCTTTTTTCTCTTGTTCAGCAATTAAGTATTAAGTTATCATTCCCTGTTCTCTCCAAACCACAATAACATTGAATTCTCTAAAAAAGTATGAATTAACCCATGAAAAGTAAATAACATTAAAAAATTTACAAGAAAGTTTTTGGGGGTTGCAAGACTGATAAAATCATATTTGTGAATTCTCTCAGTGCTTTTCCTTTTTTATTTGGATACAAGAAATAGCTTCTGAAAAGTTCACCCTTTTGTTATATGGATTCTGGAAAATCCCATGGGAAATTTCGAAATACTGATGTTTATCACCCAGTTGTGGGGACGGAACTCATAGTTTAAGTAGTTCTAGACAAGAACTTTTTTTTCGCGTTCTCATATTTTGTAATCAGTTTTGATAATAATAATAATAAACGTCGATGCTTTTTATTCTCATCTCAAAAATAAATAAATGAAAAGCTCTTGTGGGGGTGGTCTCTCATAATCTTAAATCTTGCACTCTATAATAAATGCATTTATGTATTATAAACATACTATTAGTGAATCATAACTACGTAAGAGCCTATCAATTTCTGGCTCTCTCTTTTGACGATTAATCCCTGGGATGAAGTTAATATGCACAAATACCAGAACAGAACGTGGAATAGTTATTCTTCAGACCGATTGAAACCTAATTTCGCACAAATCTTCAACTCTGCACATAATCAAAAAACATGCATATGTCACAAAATCATATACCAAATTGTTTTTATTTAAGCTAATATGTTTACAGGCATTAAAAGTGCAGATAGATTTCAACTCTTTTTTGACTGTATTGGCTCAAAATTTGATGCCGAGTTCCAAATTTGGTTCTTCTAGCGTTTTCTTCTTCTTCTCTTTGTTTGTTTGCTATTATGCTTCCTTGTATTCACACGTCCGGACTCTGATCAGATACAAAATTTAAATTGATATATGCAAATTGGTTGTAACGATCAGATATCAGATTTCATCTTTGTATATTCAAGGGTTTTTTGTTTATCGTGTTCACAGATATACTGACATAATTTTAGAAGTATGTTTGTCTGAAATGATTAAATTCGTTGAAATCTCTAGTTAGAATTTTTCGACGATTACAACACTTCCTCTAAAGATAAAAATTACCATTATTGTTGTAAATTATACGAGAGGTGATAATTTTTTATAAATAGCAGTATTTGGAAAGTAGAAATTCTGCATGGGAATATTGTTGTTCAGTGGGAAGACACATGGCTCTAGTTGTCAAAATTGGTTATTCGAACAGATAATATTAATACTGAGACCTGAAACAGCCATAATAATGGTAAGAGGTCTGGAGAACTGGTTTCGCACAGTGCCGTGATACAATTTATATTGGATGGATGTGACCCCATCGGATATTCACAGACAACTCGTTAAAATGTACTGGGGGCGAAGCAATGAACATACAACAGGTGGTGAAATGATGCCGTTGTTTTGAAGCGGGCAGAGAGAGTGCTGGAGACTTTTAGGTGGGAGGTTTGAGGTCCCCCCCCCACACTCACATAGCCTCGATTTGGCTCCCAGTTGCTTTTTACTTTTCCAAGCATAGAAGAAAAACTTATCCGAAACGAAGTACATATGAGACGATGTTCAAAAAGGTGCCGAGAACTGGCATAAAAGCCAGAGGCCTGATTAATAGCCCCAGACCAAGATGGGTTAAACAAATTGGTGATTGGTTAAACAAATGAATCAACAGGTCTGGTGATTTATTTTTAAGAGAGAAGTGATCCCACACATATGTCTCTTAATTACCATTTGTATTCTCTGACTAATGTTAACAAAGCATTTTTCCATTGCCCTGTAAACTTTTATTTTGGATCACCCCTCGTAGTAATAGTTTAAAATTTCGAAAATTCACATAAAAGTCTATTAAAATCTCAATCTTAAGATTTGTATGAATTTCTTCGTTTCAGATTTCGTATAAAAAGCCTAATTTCGTATACAAAAAAAGTAAAAAGTTTCTAAAAGAATTAAGCTTACATTTTTCATGCACTGAAGCACGAAAAAATTTCATACGTCAATACATTTTTGAATAAAGAGGCATTTGAAAATATTTTTTTTTAACTGCTCCAGTTTTGTATAGTGTATATTGTGCCTTTTCTTTTGAAATGCATTTTCTTGCTAGGAAATCTCAGCAAGAGACTAGACCTTTTGATGATATGCCGAGCGAACAGTGAAAGTTGCGGTTTCCTTTGTCGACTGTATGCCGGCAGTAAAATTGAGTTATGGAGTCCTCCCTGTCTGGTTTCATATATACAAACCTTCAATTAAGGCCGATTCAATAGTTTTCAGAATCAACGGATCCCTTTGAACTCGCACAGTCGAAGAATGTGCTAAAAATTTGAGACACCAGAAGAATAGTTCACAGAATTTTGTGGCGTTCAAAAACTTTTATGCTTCTGAAATTTAGCGATTATTAAATAAAAAAAGCTATTAACTTGGAGTCGGTACTTCAATTACACTGACATTTTAAATTCAATTCTATTAATATATTTTGGCCAAATAATAGGTTACTTATGTTGTGATGGTTTAAATATTGTGTTTGAAGTTGTATTAAACAGAAAGCGCTGCATAATTACATTTAAAGAGCAACTGTTAAAATTTAAACATTGTCAATTAAACGCCGCTATGAATTTGTAATATTATCCTACTCAGCTTTCTTTTAGGAAAAAAGTTTTACAGATAGTTGAAACGGATATTAAATGCATACTAAGTCAATATAATATGAGCTTTACGTAGTAATAATTACATGTTCAATATATAAGTACATAGCAATAAATTCATACTAAGGTGTTAATCGAAATAGCATATTCACTACTGTATTATAATTTGCCTTAATATATGGAAATAAAACTAAATTACAAATGCATAACAAACTTAGGCCGAAAATAGAAACAAATAAATTGTGCTTAAAAAAACAAAGCCAATTTATTAAATAAGCAAATGCCGAGGGACACGGAGTCTTCGAGATTTTCTATGTATTTCGAAAATTATTTTATTTCATGCTATTATTTAATTATAAAGATCCTGCTATTGAATTTATTTAAATTAAGACTGAGAATTGTTAAAATTATTTTTGGAACATTATTCTATTAATATTTTAATTAATTATGATTTCCAAGTTTTACATTAAGGAATCTTTAATTCTAAAAAAATGTGGTGTTTTACAATTTTTTTAAAAACAATTCTGATTTTATTATTAAATGCTATTAGATTGGGTTTTTAACTATTATTAATATTATATTATTATTAGTCTTTTAAAAATTACAATTTTTTTGTTTGCTGTTTTATTTTTAAAAAAATTGGAAGGCAAAAAGGGCCTTATGATTTGTATTTATTAAGGACTCCTAGAGGACTTAATCTGATCCCAACTTAATAAAAGTGACCATTTTACTACAAATAGTTTTATTAAAATTTATTTTTGTGCCACGTTATATATATATATATAGGCAGAAGGAGGGAGAGAGGCTTAGATTTTTACTTTCTTTGTTGCAGGCATCACAGTCAGCAAGAGTTCGTGGACCCTCAAACGGGGGTGCGGCATCTGGAAGTGAGCGTCGACGTAAACCGCAAAGAGGTCGAAGAGTTCTTTGGGTTGGACGGATACGGTTGCAGTTGCGTCGCATGGTCCTCCAGCGGCACAACGAAGAGCAGAAGGGCCCTCGTCAAGATTGCATGTGAGTTCTGTCATTCATTTTTCTCAGAGGAGTTGTTTTCTTTTTTAAATTTTGGAAAGCAGATATTATACAGATTAGTCTGTATTCATGGAATAGAATGAATATTATTACAGAGAAATCAGAATCTTTTTCGCTTGGTAAAAAGTGACAAATACAGAAAATGACGCTTTATTCTATGGGAACACGAATGTTCAGTAGCAGAACACACACGAAACTTACATAAAAGCAGCATTTCAAGCATACATGTAGCAGATAGGTAATAAACAACCCTAACAGCACAAAACGCTCAGAGATAACTCGCCGAAGAGACTTAGCATAACTACTCTTTTGAGCTTAGTCAAATGATTAATACTGACTGTTTTCAGCTCCTTCACTTGACTTTTTATTGTTTCTGAGACAAAGCAAAGAAGTTTCTAGAACATATGTTAGAACACGAGTCCTAATGAAGCTGTCTCCAAGTATTCTCGAATACTCGAGGTCTTTTATTTTTGTTCCAAATTCTTTGCCAAATGATCGCTAGGACTGGGTGCCCAGCATACATTCAATAGCCATTACTTACCAAGTAATAACAATATTATGACACTGATTTGGAAACACTGTTTTGGATGCATTGTTATATCTACTGAAAATGGCAAATAATTGTAAACTCTTAAGAATGTGAACCTGTAAACTCATAATAAAACTCTTAATTGGCAATACATTTTTTTGTTCATTGTAGGATATTACGACGAGCAAACTCCAATGGGAAATTCTATAATTGCGGATATAATTAGTTTATTCTTAAGCAATTTTCATTAGCATAGTTGATGGAAAAATTGTTCACTCAACAAAATTTTTTCCCATACCCAAACGCAAACTGGAATAGGGAAAAAAATGCCTAAACGAAAATTATTCCGACTCGAAGAGACGTTTTGACCTTGCGAAAAAATTTTCATACCATATATCATTCAATGGAATAAAAATCCAACCAAGAAAAGAAGCTCAAGACGAGGAAAACGATATGAAGAATTTTTTTTCTTGTTTTTCTTTTTGGTTAGGGATATCTAATTTCTTCTTATATGTCTCTTATCCCTAAAATTAATTATCATTGTATTCGTGCTTTGTTCTATTTTTAATTTCGTTTAATTAACTTTTTTCTGCCTTAAATTAATGCGGCAGTTGAGATCCAGCGCTACTCATTCCACTGAAACTGAAAAATAAAACATTATTCTCAACTGACAGTTTTTTGAGATCGTTCTATGAGTTATGCCGGTTGTTAGAAAATACTTAGAATCAATTTCGTTAAAGCTTCACAGGTTTTTATGCAAAGGAAACCATCATTTGTCTTGCAAATTAATTAAGTTCAGTTAATGATTAAATATAGAATAGAAGAATTTTTTTTCTATTATTCAAATGAAGTTTGAATACTATGAAAAAAAAATGGCATGCATGCTGTAACATTTTATATCAGTATCTTTCAGAACAATTGTATCATTACAAATAGTATTGGTTTAGCTGAAAGAAAGATGAATATAATCTAGATGTAAGTAAATGTTGTTTGTTATATAATAATTTCTCATTGTGACTAACTACCCTATGCCACGCAACAATATCCGCGTTCTTCCTTTCACCATTGTTCTTATACAAATACTTATTGTTTGTTCTCTGTTTAAAGGAGGTGCTAAGATATAATCTAAATTTTTTTAGAAGGTATAGATAACCATGGTTGTCGAGAGAGAATCCAATTATGCTTTAACTGTATTTGGATAGAATGGACTACTGTGTGAAAGCTATTCATGCGACTATGGAATATCACATTGAGCAATTATAACAAATAGGAAAGCTTCTTTTTGTTTTGGGTTTAAATTTTTTTTCTTCTTTTCATTATATTTGAGGAAATTACAGACATTTATAATTGGTGCAGTTGTTCTGATTTATCCTATATCTAGATAAATAGAATTTGTTTCTTCCGTGATGGCTAATTTATTCGCAATCAATTTTTTGGGATCAAGTTTTTGCTCCAGTTGAAACTCCAGAAATTTTTATCAATGAGGGAGAGAGGGAGATAGAGAAATTTTTTTTAAAAGATTAATACATTAAGTTGTAATAAGTTAAGCAAAAGAGTTCTCCCTTCCGACTCTTGCTGTAACGTCCGGAAGAATGATCTTACCTTAGTTTGCGGTGATGCAACATCACTAACGTTACATCATACTATTGCATAGAACATTAACATTTCATATAGAACTAACGTAAGGGTTATTTTGAGACATCAACAGCTTTCAGATGATAAGGCCTCAGTTGGCATTCCTCTTTATACTTTCTCACTGCAGTAGTGGGAATATGTTTGGCTCGTACACGATCCACACCTAAAGATTGATTCATTATTGAAATCCAATTTCAAACTGGAGATACCCTGGACGTATAGCCATGACATTAAAAACGCATCACAGTGGCCTAATTTGCAAAATTTTATCACGAAATGTGAGAATGGAATGCTCTCTATCGTTACATTCTTTACCTACAATTCTGATGCTGCCTAATTTTTATGTTTTATGTTTCATGATTGTATATCTGCTTTGAAATATTTATTACACTATGCCAAGTTGTAATAATTATCGAATGCTTTATCTATTTTAATTATAAAATAACGTTATAGAAAACTGACCTATATCTATATTGATTTTATAGCTCAGAATTCTAAATATTAAATATGCAGCAAAGAAATAATAAAATGATATAAAATTCATAAACAAAAAGGCACTCGCTCTTCAAAAAAAGTTTTCGCGACATCATTAGCGGAAGAAATTCAATCAAATCTCAAAGATGATATAAAAATACTTTAGGGACACTGATTAAACACAGATTTCCTCTGTGTTCAGTCGATGGTCCATCCCCTAATAATCGGTGATGTGACCTCTGACCCATTAAAAACGGTTTTGTTCGGAGGCATGTAATAATAGTAATATGAAATGTGTTGCGGTCCACAACAAAGACTTGGGAGGATGGGACTCATGAATAAATTAAAAATGACTTCCACTCTTTCGGCGCTTAATTACGGCTCGAACGAGACGGTATTTCAACTAAGCCTCCCTGCTGCCGAGTTCGGACGAGGAGGAATAATTTGTTGAAACGGGGTGGGAAGAGAAGTGAAATAAGAGGCAATCATGTTTGCTATCGTTTGCATTCTTGGAGCTAAAGGATTCGTTCTCCTGCATGTTTTGATCACGCAGTGGTCGATGATTTTTTTTTCTCGGAAAAAAAAATGATTTGAAGATGATGTTAAAATATTTTTAAAAAAAATTCATATAGTTCATTACGTATCAAGATTAAAGCGTACATTTGTCTGAATTTAGTTACAATTTAGTATTTTTTCATTTGCATTCGTTAGTATTCAAAGAAAAACTTGTTTTGGAAAACTGTGATCACCATGTTCCCAAACATTTAAAAAAGTAAATAGGGATTTAAGCTATTTTTTTCATAATGCTGCTGCTTCCGAGTTGTTTTAAAAATATATTTAAGTAGTGGTTTTTTTTTTTTAATTATAAAAGCGCATTTTTACAAGTGAAAGATTTTTGAAAGAATAATTTTTTTATTTTAAATTTTTGTTTCCCAGATTTAATTTCAGACAGCGCTACTGTTACGAGATTAAAATCTGATTTAATTAGTTTTTTACTGGATAGTAAAATTGTGAAAATATTAAAAGGTATATTGTGCATTAAATATGAGTATATAAAATTTCAAATCACTAATATATCTGTAAGGAAATGCAAAAGTAATTCAGAAATTCTTTTTTTAAAATTTAAGGCAAATTAAGGAGAAAGTTAAAAAATTTTTTTATATCTTTTCTTTTTATTACTGTCTTGCACTTTAATCTTTAATCTCTGAATTTATTTCACTTCATGATTAAAAAGCCAATATAATTGGAACATATATTAATGATACAATCTCTACAGGGTATTTTCGATACTTTAGCTTTTTTACAGGTTTTTATCCTTTGAATTAATCGCTATGTTTGCACAATTTTCAAATTTAAATATCTTATATTCCACTGTTCAACTCATCAGTCAATATACGCGATGGAGTTGAGAATACCCCAGTTCACCTATTACTTTTTTTAAAAGAAAAGATCGACTTAAAATATTTATTATATGTTTTTTGATATTTTAAACATATATTCTCTTTAAATTATAATTATTGATTAGTTACTTCTGTTTCATTTTATTTTGTTAAATTAACTATACCACTTCTTTTAAAATTAAAAATAATGCTATCAATTTTCTTTAGTAGAAAATCAATAATTGTTTGGACTTTCCATTTTAATTTTTTTATGATATGTATAATGTTTGTACGGAATATTGGGAATATAATTAAAATATTAGATTGATCCTGTCTAATAATTTCATCATTTGAAGATATTTTAATTTTCCTTTATGAAAAGGAAAAAATAAAATTTATACACGAAAAAATGAATTAGGATTAGGATATATATTTAGACCTGTATAATTTTCTTGTAATTATTGCAGATTAAAGAAATTATCCATGATTTAGTGAAATGAAACTACACAATAGTTCACTTTAAATAAAAATTACTTTATTTTTTAGTGAATTGCTTTTATTAATCTTCCATATATTTACAGCTATTATTAAAATATTTAGAGTTCTAAGAAAATAGCTATAAATAGTATGGAACTGCGTATGAAAAATATCGTAAATCAATTATAGCTGCATTATCATTGATTTAGCTAAAGCTAAATCAATTATACAGCTATTATTGAATACAGTAAAAGCTCTTTATTCGCAGGGTATATGTTCCATAAATATGCCGCGAATACAGAAACCGTGAATACGGAATGGTAATTTATATGGGATTATAGGGGATACGCTCCTAAATGACAAAGCTTTTAAAAAAAATATATAAAAAAAAATCAATTTAATTGTTTTTGAACATTTTGATTCATTATCTTAAGGCTTAGACACTGGTTTGAAGAAATTTGTCATTTTCTCTTGCTTGTCAGTTTTTAAAAGCTCCTTCCATTCAGACTTATACGCAGCAGTCTCATTAGCAATTTGCCGCTTAAAAATAAGACTTCGTTCCATAGACGGATCAATGTTCATAACGAAATCGCAAAGCTCATTTGCCATTCTTAAAACTTCCCTAAGATTTTTCAACTTAAAGTCACCTTTCCAGTGCTTGTTGGAGCCTCTTCTTCAATGGACTGTGAATTTAACATTTCCTACAAATTGGTTTCAGTTTCAATCTTCATCTTACGATTCAAGCAATGCCTTAATGTCACTTGATTCTATCTGTTCGAACCCATCTCATCCTATTCCATTCGCGATTTCGGCTATGTTTGCAGTCAAAGTTTAAACTTGCACAGATTCTTCGTCATTTTCCGCAGTCAGAGCAGGCCACAGTTTTTCTCAGCATGACTTCAATGTGTGTGGCGGCTTATGTCTAAGTCCTCGGCGATATCATTTAACAACATATTTTATACAAAGTTGAAGGATAAGGTTATAAAGGATATTGGGTGGATACCTATTAGAATCCTTTTATTATTATTTGTGTACTTATAAGATCCGCGAATAAAGAAATTTGTAGTCGCGAATATAGGAATTGAGTCGCATTTTTTTAATCCGCGAATAGCGAAAACGCGAATGAAGGAAGCGCGAATAAGGAGCTTTTACTGTACTATCTTTAAAAACTGTCTTAGAAAATTGAATATAAATAAATATTTTTTTTTAAATGACGTATTTTTGGAAAGAAAATATACAATTCTTTTTATTTTAAGAAGTTTGAATGTACCTTTCAATTTTTAACTATTGAATAAACCTTGCTCGTTTATTTTAAATTATCAATTAGTATTTTTTTTTTCTTAAAAATTTCATCCGAAATATTTTTGTCGTAATACTTATCTTCCGCTTTTAATTTATTGAATAATTTTTGTGCAATCATTTTTATACAACAGTCAATGTTTTGTGTTATCACTTTTACATACAAAATAAACTAATTATGATAGACTGAAGTAAAGAAAGAAAATAAAAAAAAAAATTCCAAACGAAGAATTTCTGAAGATTATCTTCAAAATTTTCATTATTTCTGGAAGCAAATCCTGGTTGTTGAGTTAGAAATTTTTTCCCCTTTAAACTTGTGCTTCGTAAACATTTATTAAATCACTTTTCCCTTAAAATTTTTCCACACAAATTTTCAAACCTGCTCTGATGAGGGAAATCTCATTATGAAATCTTAAAAGCTTGAAAAAGAAGCATCTTTAATCTTGAGAGCAATAAAAACATTTTCATGAGCTAACGTGGAAGAATATTGAATTTTTGTTGTATTTCAGTATTAAAAAAAAGATCTTTATAAAAGAGAGTGTAATTAAAATGCAGCCCAAATAACGAACTAGTACCTATTCATATAAATTTTTTTCCTTTTCTTCTTCGCGTTCGAGTCCGATTTTTATTTTTATTCACCTAGGTTTTATGAGTGTTAATTTTAAAAAAGTGTGAAAAAAAATTAAAAGATTTTTTTCTGGTAATATTTTAATGCGTGAAATTTTTTGGAAATGTTTATTAATATATTACAGTTAACAATTAAGAGTGGAAGTCAAGTAGGTGTAAGGTGCTAGATTAATTTTTGATTAATCAACGTTGAATATTAAGCCCACACAACAATTTTTGCATACTTGAAAATGAAGAGTGTCTTGATATTTTTTTCCAATTTCCTTTATTAAGAGAATGAATAAATTATGTATTTATTTAAAAATGTATATTTTAATGGTATTTATGAATAAAATCATTTGAATATTCTGTTGTGTTTTGTACAAATGATGCAATTTAAAAGTCATTGGTTTTTACTTGATTATCGACTTGAAGAGTGAAAAAAATGATTCCTTATCACAATATTTAATGTTTTCCATTACTTGGAATACGTGGTACATCTACAAAATAATTAACACATACCACTATTAAATTTTTAATAAAAGTATCTAAAAAATGCTTTCCAATTGAAGAATCACTATTTAAATATCAATCATATATGCCATTTAAATAAATGAAGTAAGATATTTAAATATGATTCCTTAGGTTGAATCGTCTTTATAATCAATCTTAAGGCTGCGACATATGATGACTGTTAAATGTTTCATCGCTCACTGTTGACTGACTCAATAGTTTGTGAAAGATTATATTGCAAAGTTTTGAAACAAGATGCCTTTCTCAAAACTGAATAGAAAAATTATGTTTATACTAATTATTTGCATAATATTAAAAAAATACCTAAGGCTTCTTAAGTTAAATAAAAATTAATTCATTTGTAAAATTTCTTCATAATAATATGGACATGGGATTTGAGCAAATCTTCTTATTTATGTAGCTTCGGCCTGAAGGTTGTGGTTCAAATCGCGTCTGGGTCACCAATGTTGCTATTGGTGGTAGTTAGGCCCGAGCTCGCGATCTTAAGGTTCGTAGCCAGATAACATGACCACAAGACTAAAAGTGATCACTTAATTTTGTGGATATTATCTGGCTTATAAAGCTTATTCATTAGCTTGAACATATACAATGAGCTTAAGGCTGTTACAATAGGTTCTGAGTGAAGTCCAAGCTTATGTAATGCTGTCCTTTCCTTTTTTCATTTCAATTTCTAGTTATCATTGAGGTCGTGACGGTCTGGGGATAAATTCTCCCCTTCGGTACCGGAGATTTTCAGGTTTGAGACCCAATTCAACAAGAGTCATAGTATAAGCGGGCCTGATTCACATTAAATCCATCGGGGACAAGCGTCTCCTCCCCCCCCCTGCTGGTGTGATGTGGAAACTTAAGTGAGGTTGCCAAAATTACGAGGTCTGTCCCTGAACAACCCTAGGATTGCTTTAAATACTTTCAATACTGCTGGCTCAGTGAAGAGACAAATATCGATTATTCCGGTGGTTGATACTTTTTACACAAAATTAGTAAATAAAAAAGCAAAGGTATTCTTCTGATAAGTATTAGAAAATTCAACCTGTCTAAACTGGCATAAGAGACAAATTTTAGTCCACAGAAACCAGCATTTGGAAGTATCTGAACGACGAGATATCTCGTCGATAGCGCTGAAAGTGTTAAAAGGACGTTAATGTTACTGTACTAAAAAAATTTAATTACCATTGATATTAGTCATTTTTCTTCTTTTTATTGGATTTAACATAAATTGAAGTATATTTCTGTACAAAAGTGTTCTGCACAATTGTACCTATATTCTGTACAAAAAAGTAATGATTGGCGAGTTATTTTTTAAAAATCATAGATATAAAAAATATTTTTTTGAATTTTTATATAACAAATAGGAAATGTCTTCTCTCGTCGAATTTTTACTTTTTAGTTCATCTTGCTCGTTATCTTCCATTTAGATCCTTTCTTCCTATTTAAAAAGTAATCAAGAATATTTCCTGTTTGTTTATTTTACACGAACAGAACATTTTCCTTCATTCAAAAAACACACCAAATGCGAAAAAGTAAAAATAATCGCCGAAAATGTTTTACGTAACTACTTTAATTTCTAAAAGAAAAAAAAAGCCTTTTGTTTCCAATTTGAATGACTCCATATGTTTGAGAAGAAACTTTTTTATACAGATTTCTCTGAAAGAACGATGTCTTATTTAATTCAATTAAGCATTGAAATAATGCAATAAAAATATACCTAGGCTTCAAAACTTTTCGAAGTTCGTCTTTAGCAAAGGAAACAAATAGTTTCGAAATCTCTAATTTAATTTTAATTACCTACATTGGATTTCATTAACTCAAGTTCTATAAATTTCCTTCCTTCATTTAAAAAAAAACTGAGTTGAGTTTATGCTCACTTGTTTACTTTATCCAAGTGTTTTTTTAAAACTTTAAATTTGTATTTCCTTTTGTATTTATTCATTTATTCATGAACAGTAGAATATTCTGTATAATTTTCTGTCTTTCAGAAACGATGTTAATTCCTGTCACAATGTCGACAATTTATTTCTGTTGCGTCTTTTGTCGGAGAAAACATCGATTGTTAGCTGAAAAGTAACGCTTAGTTAGACTTTAAATAAAAAGAGCAGCTTATTAGAATATGACATCAGATTGACTTCATTTATCGATCTTTGCAACGGGGTATACGTTGCAGGATCAATTAGTTATTGTTAATTGTATTATGGAAAGATGTTTAGTTTTCATTGAGAGATGTAAGGGGCAAAATTAAATGCAGTTTCGAAAAACGAATTCAGAGTATTAATTAAAATGGGTGATCTAACATCTGTAACAAAATCCGAAAAGAAAAGATTGTTCATAAAAGAAAACAGTGATATTTTTCTTAAATAATGTAACCGCAAAATCTGACGTAAGAGGTAAAGTATTAGGTGATCTTTTTCTGACTGAATAGACATTCAAAGAAAACTGGTCTTCATTAGTGTTTCAATAGAGGGTAACTTTCCAGTTGAAAATTTAATTGTAATAACAGTTCATTAGCACAGCGAAACATCGATCTACCAGTTTTTAAATAATGGCGATTAAGGGCACAGCTAAGCAAGTAAATTCGTAACCATATTCCTCTGATTATGCCTTGTTTTATTCTAATTGGGTTATGGCGTGTTGTTAAAAAATACAAAATAAGGAATACGACGTTTTGATGTATATTTCATTCTGTTTTCTTTTTTCTTCTTCCGAAAACAGATATAATTTCTTGTATTTTAAAAATGTAGAATCATAGGAAATGTAATTCAGCAATTCTGAAGTGACAGGTCCATGACAAACAAGCAAATAACGATTTATAAGTTCCATTATTCATTAATTAAATTTAGAATTTCCGTATCTAGATAGTCATTACTACAACATCTAACCCAAATCTAAATAAACAGAAAAAAATTGATCATTATTCTTTATTCTAAAAATTGATTACATAGTTGAATTCATTTCTTGTAAGCGTCCATTTTTTTATGCTAATCCTCCCTCCATTCTAATATTTTTTTAAGGCGGAAAGAAATGGAAAAAAAAAAAAATTAAATCGATAACATACTTCAAATAATCTCAAAGATTTTCCAAATTGCTCCCGTTCAGAAGCATCTAAATTCCTGTCAAGATTCCAAAACAGTAATTTGAATTCTGATTCATTAATGGAAATCTTATCGACTGCTCCTAATCGTACGTTTATTTCCTCGCGCATTCGAAGGTGTATCGACTGAGAAAAAGATAGAACTTAATTTATTTCTATTTTCTCATCTCCCCCCGAGACACTTAATATTTATTTTATGATAATGATTATGTAAACGAAGGCGAAAAATGGTCGACTGATACTTCCTCCTCTGCGAATTAATGACGCCGGAATGTTTTTCGAACAATCGCTCTGTGCAGTTCGCCTTCTAAACGGAGCGTTTTGTTACTCCCTGCTACCTGAGAGTTATTATCGTTTGGGATTAGGCTGTTTGTTCTTTTTTAATGAATTCGGAGAACATTTCCCGAGATTTGTAACCACAGCTTAAATCCATTTTGTGGAAACAGCGAGAAGGCTTGTTTTCATTATGATTGTTTCGCCTCTTAAACTGGAACCGGCTTCCGATAATGAATTATGCAGAAATGCAAGAGAGATGACAAAACGTACTTTAATTTGCTGAGAAATGTGTTCTTTAGAAAATTATATTTTGCGGGGTTTCTTTTTCAAGCAAATATTATGAAAATACGTCAACGAACCTTTTTTATCCATCCCTTTTATTTTTCATTTTCTCCAAATGTGTGTTTATATTTTATGCATTTAAAATACCCACTTGTGTGTGTGAATTCTATATTTTCGCTGTAATGATACAAACAATTTTTTTTATGCATACAGTCTTTTGCGTAAAATATTTATTCTTTATACAATGTATACTTATATTTCATGCATGAAAGGTGCCCTCTTATGAGTGTGAATTCCACACTTGCGTTGTTGTAATGGTATATTTATGTACTTATTTTTTTGTATGCAGTGTTTTACGTTAAATATTCATTCTTTATACAATGTATATTTATATTTTATGCATAAAATTCATCTTCTTAGATGTGGGCATTATATTCTCGAGAGTAATAAGTTATTTATGTAGATAACTATGTTGAATCGTGTATGCCAAGTATCTGTCTTTTAGTAAAAATCTTCAATTTCATTTTAAAAATTATAATCTGTTTTGTATATTTCCAAGATTTCTTTCATTTGTAAAGAGTAAGAACGCTTTAAAATTTTTTGATGGGGTAAGAAAATGCATTTTTCCTATTTATTTATTGCAATTTTTAAATCTGTTTCAGTTTTTTATAAAGGAAAACAAAATATTTTTACATTTTCAAATTTTTTGAAATTTTATTTGAAGAAATATTTGAGAATTTTTCGATATAGCAACCTACTGAGATCCCAAATCACTTTCACTGCTTGGTTACAAACGATAATAAGCAATAAAATAAAGCCGCAGCTTACTATGGCTTAGAGACATGAAAAATGATGATATGAATGTATGGAAAAAAATTACTGGAGTTCACTGGAATGTATAATATTAAAATTTAAACAGTTTTTCTAAATATTATTTTACAGATTATCTGATGCTTTAATTTTATATTCGCTTACACACGAAATAGTAATATGATGCATTATTAAATACGTGCGAATGTAGTGTAGTGATACGTTTTAATGCTTAGAATGCAAAAATTATTATTGATTAAAATTTAAATATGTAAAAAATGATAATTTTAAAATTATAATTACTATAGATATTTCCGTAATTATTTTCTAAATAGTTTATAACACTAATTTTAAAATTATTAAAATACGATTGCTAAGGATTAAAAATTTTAATTTTTTAAATAAAATTCTGATAATAATGATTTTATTTGAAATAATTTTTTTAGGATACGAAAAGGAGGTCAGAAAATATTTTACAAAAGGGTGGGGCGACATGATTTTAAGAACAAACTAATTTAAATAATACATTTTCAATAAAATCTTACAAAATTCATTTCGTAAATAATACATTATGAAATATTACTACCACCGTCCTTTTTAGAAAATTCATTACTGAAAATAGAGAAAACTTTTGCTAGTGAGAAAAAATACATCTTAAACAACTGCAATAAAAGTTTTTTTTAAATGTGTATATCAGTCACCATTGCTTCGGAGAGAAATTTGCTTCTTTTAAAATTGTTCGACTATTTCTCCGAAGGACAGACATGTTTATTAACCGTAACCTCTTTCAGCACAGCATTCTAAGAAATCTAATCTCAAGTCCATTTACATATGCTGCTTAAGATGCTCATTCAATGTTTACGAGCTCTAAGCAATAAACTACTGCTTTACCCTAGACAATAAACTACACAACACACATAAACATTTTCTATAGCAAAGTACTCTAAACATGATTGGAAAGAAAGAGAATTAAAAGGGGTGGGAGGGAGGCACACTCTTTATACCTATTTACGTATCATTTCCCTAGGAATGAATATACTAAACAATTCATGTGGAGGGGGGTCGTTTTTTTCCCAGCAACAATTCATCCTCGTTAAGGGGCTTATCTGAGCGATAACTAGCAATAATCCACTAGCATAAATTGAAAAGCCTCTCCGGGCTATGTTCGGAGAAGAGGCTTCCGTTTTCATTTATTCATACGTTTCCGACAGATACGAGGAAGTGTGGAAAAGGGAACAAAGGGTGATAATGAGTGCTTCTGAAATAATTTAATACTTTCGAGTTCACTTCGTCGTTCACGAGATGAAGTCATTAATATGGACACACTTACGGGTATTAGTCGGATAGACTTGTCTACCACACCGCTTATGCAATATTCATTTCCAGAGATAGTCTCTCTCCTTTTACAAGTAATGAATATTAATTTTCTGTAAATTCCGGTTTGTAACGACGAAAACATTTTTTTGTAATGAAAATTAGGTGATTAAGAGTGTTGAAATTACATTTCTAGTCGTTAATATCATTAGAAAGAGTGATAAATGTTCCAATTCAAAAGGCGTGAATCGTATTTATAGAAATTTTATTTAACTTGAAATATGTGTTTTGCTTTTCTGTTGATTATTGTTCAGAAGCGATACGCAAGGAATAAAGGAATTACAAGAACAGTCACACGATTCATTTAAGTTAATTAATGATTTGTTTCTATAAAACAAAAGGATTTGCGGAAATTAATATTGGCATCCTTTTTGAGGTAGCGCGAACACTATTTTGTGATCGACTTGTAATAATAAATTATAGTTATGCGTACTTGCATTCCAGTGATTGGTAAAAACCGTTTGTACTGAAATGTTCTTGGGTTTTTTTGACAACAAATTAAGACCATGTTCACAATCATTAGCGATAAAACTTCCGATACGACATTACTGTTATGAGATTAAAATCTGATTTAATTAAATTTTTACTGGATAATGAAATTGTGAAAATATCAAAATGGTATAATGTGCATTTGATATGAGTATATAAAATTTCAAACCGCTAATATATCTTCCCACTATTGATTGGCGGTAAAATATCAGAGAAGAGAGTATAAATATGAATTAGGTTAATAGTAGTTGGAGACTACTTGTATACCTACCACGGTACAGGGTTGTCGGAAAGATAATTAGTGACCATTTCGAGTCATATTTTCCCTTAAGCCCCGTTCCAACGATCTGTACGCGTCTGAAGATAGACACGTTCTCCCCCTTTTCCCTTCCCTTGTGGTTTACCATTGATCTTTAATGTCCGTTCAGTTTACTGACAATTTGTGGGAAGTTCCGGATCGCATCGACAGAAGGGTTGGGACAACAATGGGTAATATAACACATTTATTATCATACCTGAAAAGGCAACAGGCCATCGAAACCTCACTTTGTTGGGACCATTCCCATCTGTAGATATCGATCAGGAGATTCTCACAGATTGAGAGTAAACAACAAGAGAGGGGAAAGTTGGCAAAATGGGCCTGTCTCAAGACTCGCTTATTTCGTCGGAACGTGGCGTTAGAAGGAACAGTGCCATATGTATATATATTATTTTGAGTTTTTATTAGATCATGTTATTTGTGACATCAGTATTTCGTATATTCAGGAATTTACAATGAGAATTATATTTCTACGTCAATTAAAATTGTTTTAAAAGTTACTGAAGTACTCACATCTAAATATTGCGAACAAAACTATTGGTCACGCTTATTTAAACTTTAATAAATATTCTTATTCATTTAAGAGCTCCTACTTATAGAATTTTGGATAATAGCCTTTGTCTCAATATCCCTCACTGTTTATATATATTAAAGTTCAGTATGTATATAATTAAAAGTAAGACAAGACAAGTTTGTCTTGTGTTTAATTAATTCTGAAAATTTCACTTGTGAATTTTACTACAATTAAAATTTACTTATAAGCTTGCACTTTTATATCTCCTGCAGATCTGAAGAAGCACTTCGAGAACCAACCCTTGAGCACGCATGTTGGAATCGAGGGGCAGATCTCTCTCCAGTGTCTGCCTCCTGAGGGCGTCCCTCCCCCCGAAGTGCTGTGGCTGAAGAACGGGGAAGTTATCGATACCGCCAAGGACTCCAATTTCATCATCTCGAATGAGGGTAACCTATTAATCAGCGTGGTCAGGCTTGCAGATATGGGCAACTACACATGCATGGCTCGTAATCCTGCAGGGACTCGATACAGTGAGACTGCCGTCCTCACTGTCTATGGTAAGTCTATATTTCACGCCGCAACTTCGTTTACCACATACACGGCCACGTCTCAAGCCAGATATTAGTAATAGCTATCTAATTAGGGAATTCCCTTCTTTGCAATACCTTAGTTATAATTGAGAGAGGGTCCTCTAATTAGTTCGCTACAGTTAAGAAGTAGATGTGATTCACGGATGAGGCTTATGGCAGTGAATATATTAAATAAGAAAGTATTTAAGTAAACTTCATTAATGTATCCTCTAAAGTTTCAACGACCATCCGTCAGACGAGCCACGCGTTCCCCTCCCGACCCCTCAGGGTTGCTTTGATGCCTGTCGATTATACCGAAAATTTGTCGGTAAAAAGGGCAGGTAAATTATATGGTCAGGAATGAGGATTTCACATACACGCAAGAAAAATTGAACTGAAGGATGTGTCTAATATGGCGAAAATTATGGTCAAAGAATTGCGAATTCCATAAATGGGCCCCTCTTACCGTGCCTCTCCTATTTAATGAGATAGAATCGTCACAAGTGTCGTTTCAGAATACTGAAACAAACAATATTTATTTGCTTCTGTTTATGAATTTCCGTAATTTATTCAAATTTCAAATTAAGTTAATCATTTAAAAAAGAAATTTAAATTGATTAGCTTCCATAGACTTAAGTAACATAAGAGGCTTTTAAATTGAATTTCGTGTTGCAGGCATTAAAGAAAGCCGCCTTTTGTACTCGTTCGTTCGAATGCAACAAACACAACCGCTTCTGTGTCGAAAATATTCCTTTCCTTTCTGTAGAGAATTACAGACCGCATAATTTCGTTAGTCACAGTTCGGATTCCACGCATTTGATTCGTCAAACTCGGTGGATCCGTTATCGTGATTCGATTAACCTAATTTTACCTCTCATTACCATTCATTTGATGTATCTTAATGGGCGAGCTAGATTGACTCTTCATCTGCTTTCGATTTGGCGGCGCTTTTCATTCTTTCGATTCAATAGGAAAAGATTTTGAGGGTTTCAGCACTTGTCTTATTTAAAGATATGCATTTTATTCGATGGATTTTAATTCACATAATAAAGATAAGTAAATTGCAATTCTAAAACTGCCGATCAGAAATATCTAGTTAAATATTTTTCTTCGTGTTGATTCGTTTCATATGCGCAAAGAAGCCGGAAGAATTTGTATTCATTTTCTGATGTACTGATATTTTGAAATTTTGTACGCTTATGTATTTTCGATAATATTACATGTTTTGATTATTTTTAAAATTGAAATTCATGATGAGTACAAATGAAGGCCCAATTTTAAAAAAATCATATTTTTGAAACTACTGCACAGATTGCAACAAATGATACATGAATTTAAAGAGAAATATACCAATTTTTTTTCAGTTACAAATATCCGATATGTGACCCTCTTATTACACAGCATACGTTCTATCTGTAGTTCATTTCTTTCCCAGCATTTCGTAATTCCTTTCAGCATTTTTTTTTCTCTTTGACATGACACGACAAAAAGAAATCTTTGAGACAAGGCGTTGTTTAGCCAGCGTCCTGGCATAGAGGTACCGCGTCTTCCCCGTGATATGGGCGTTCCGGGCCTGAGTCCCAGTTCGGGCGTGGTTGTTATTCTGTGTTCCATCTGTGAGTAGTGTGAATGTGTCCTGTAAAAAGGGGCTATGCAAGCGAATGTGAAGCATGAAATAGCTAAGTCGTACTCTTGGCCCTAACTGGCGCTATTTAAAAACAAGGGACGCTCATTTCGGCTTAAATCGCTGCTTATCGGTTGGCGGGCTTGTATAGTGACATTGGTAACAAAAACAGACATTGTTTATGTACTCTCAATGAGTAAAACAGAAGTTAACGAACGTATTTGTGCGGCATTCAGAACCATTAACAAAGTGATGTTACGAAATGTTTTTAATAAACTGGCTTAAACAAGAGAGTCACTCATCGAACATTTGTAACTAAAAAAATGAATTTCTCTTGAAATTCATATATATAATTTATTGTAATATGTGCAGTAGTTTCGAAAATATGATGTTTTAAAAATCGGGTGTCCCCTGTATTGTTTCAAATTAATTTTTTAATTATATAATATTGTTACAAATTTTAAATTAAAAATTAAAAAAAAGAAAGTAATTAAAATAAAAATCTTAAATTAAATTCAAATTTTTTGCACAAAACATCATTACATGAAAATATTTTTTTTCTTAATTGTCTAATAGCCTTAAATGGCAATGTTTTGCAGTTTAAAAATACTTGTATGAAGATCCATCACAATTTTAAAAATATATATATGGTTTCGCCAATTTGGAGATTTTTGCTCCGGCCCTAGGAGTCCCTAAAAAGGTTAATCTGGTTCTAAAAGTGTACCAGCCTATTACGATTATCAAGCTAAATATTTTACTTTTTTTCATAATAATAAAACTACGTATATATTTATATAAATATAATTTAATTTGTATATATATAAATAAATAGGATATTTGCATAAATATGGATATGCCTATGTTTACATTTATGTGAATGCACTGCTTACGGAATCAATTCTACTTCATGTGCTGGATAACCGACATTTGTACTTTGCTGTAGCTTGTAACTGATAAGAGGAAAAATAAAGATAAGTTATTCGGAAGCGTGTGTTTGGTCAAATATCTCTTACTGCGAAATTAGCGTTGTTGTTGTTACCCATGACATTTTACAAGCCTGCCGACTGAGAGTTGTCAGAGAGATTTAAGCCTAAATTTGCGTCGCTTGTTTTTATTCAGTAGTGCCAACTAGGTCCAAGGGTATGATTTAACCACTTCATGCTTCACATTCGCTTGCACAACCCCTTTTTGCAGGGGGCCATGTACACACTACTCACAGATAGAACAAAGAATAAAAAGCAGGAAAATTCCCAGATCACGGGGAGGATACGCAATCCCTATGCCAGGACTTCGGCACGAAACTAGTGTTTCTGTTAGTATTATTTTAAAACATATCTCTACTCCTCCTACTGATTGAACTACGAATGTGAGAAGAAAAAAGAATATTAAAATAATGAGTTACAAACAGTTTACAGACATATAATTTGACTAAAACTTTCCCACGAATTCTAGCTATAAGTAAAAAAAAATAATGTAACTAGATATTTTGATGTGTATATATGCACATAAATATATTAATTCAGTATTGTTCGATTGAAATCCTGTTTTGAAATAACACAACTATTTATAAACAAATGCCACCCGAAACTTCCATGAACTTAAAACAATCTTTGACAAATAGGATATTTTTCTCTGCTCATGAGGTTAGGACGTAGATTATATCATTACATGACTAGGGTATTCACTCCCTCACGGATATTTTATACCTTTTCTGAAATCATCACATTAATAATTTTGTACTACTGTCCTTTATTAATCTCTTCTCCGGGGTTCTATCTAAGGATCCGCGCGATCTGGGCACCATGGGTTCGAATTCTGGTTCGGGCATGGTTGTGCCTTGCCCCTTGAAAAAGTCTCCCTCCCACCAGGTAAAAAGGGGTTGTGCAAGCATGTGTGAGAGTATCATCATGTGAGCTAGTAGGCATATTTCTGCTTCCTGGTTCACAGGGGCCTTTATCCCCAGAAGTTATTGCACAAAGTTTGTTTAAATCGCTGACCTCATTAATGGTTTGTCTACTTCAAGGGCCATAAGTAACAACCCTATTCTATGCAATGAATGCAAATTCGCTACTATTTTAATATGTCACAATCTTATTTTCTAATAGCTTAATTTTATTAATATATATTCTTATGCTCATTTCCAATTTAATGATTATAGAATTCATAAAATCAAGTCCAATATTCGAATGAAATTGTATAGTATCCGAATATATCGTACAAAACATGATTTTATTTTCCAGCTTCTCATTTCACTCTTTTATGTTTTCTAAGGATGAAATTCCTCCCTAGTTAGAATTCAACTAGAGACCGCTTTTGTTTTTGAGAAAGGGAAACACTGACCTCCACTTAACTTTTTTTGCGAACAATCAATCCGTTCTCAAGCAGTCGTGCAAAGAAAATTACTCCTACCCCCTCTCGGCATCTTCCCCTTCTAATGAGGGAAGATTCCAACCCTTTGCTCTCGTCCACTCGACTCGGTGGGAAAAATCGTTTGGGAGGGTTTCCTTTCTCTACCCCCACTCTCCCTTTTCTTTTTAAGTCTCCGAGCAGACGAGTGTGTATCTTTTCCTGTGGGATCGGGGAAGGGGAGGAGGTGGAGGCAGGTTTTTCGGGGGTCAAAGGGTAGACGCGCCGCTCGCTTATTACCTCATCGTTCGTCTTCTGGTTTTGCTAGAGGACAGGATAATATCCCGCAGCTGTCTCTTGGCAGTGCATCGCTTTTTTTGCATTCCTTTGGCTTATTTTGTTTGGCTTAATTGTTTCTTGTTGTAGTTCCTCTGGGGAAGTGTAGTAAATATAAGTAGCCTCCAGATTATAATACTTATTTATTTTTCTTAACATTCGCCATCTATTGGCTTTTAAAACGAAATGACTTAAAAAAACATAATTCCATGAAAAATTGCTTTCCAAACCATATTCCCTATTTTTTTCAAACTTAGATTGGCGTGGAAAATATCCATAATCCTTGCCATTTTCACTTGTTACTACCTCATTAACTTTCAAAAAGCTCTCCATTCCGTATCTCTATTGCCCCAAACACCTTTCTTTAATCATTGCAAGATTCCGCGCAGGCCACTTTCAAGGCATGAAAATAGTATCAGACAATACTAGATCCTACTCCTTTTGCAAGCATTATCCCTACTCATAACTAAGCCCAGAAAACATTTTCAACTGCTCTGCCATTACTGCTGCCATCTTTGGACTCTTCGACCCTCTTTCGTGGGAAGATGTTCTGTACAGCCTTCAGGCTCCGAGGCTCGCTGAGCTTGCCCTAAAGACTTTTGGACACATTTGAATTTTTTACTTTTCATAGAAAACGACGACAACAACAACAACTACGTCATTGATAGAGGAATTGAACAACAACTTTTTATAAATATTTCTCCCTTGAAGTAGATTTTTTTTGTAACTCAATGAAGATTCAATGTGCAAAGTGTTTTGTTTTCAATTTCTTTTAAACGAACAAATCGGAAGAGAAACTGAATTATAACTTTAAAAAATACTAGAACTTCTAGTGAACCAGTTCTAGACTGCTATGTTGCGCTTCTGTGAAATTTATGTTGCTAATGGAATAAAAATAATGGGTATGAAGTTTATTCTATGTTAATCTTAAATTATTTTATAATGTCACCTCTTTTATATACTTCATGGAATCAGAGTCATGACAGACTCACTGGACGAAATCTAAAGTGGAAGAGTAACTTAATTATAACTGTTAAAACTTGCTGATAACTATTTAGAAAATGCTTTGAAAAAAAGAATGCTTATTTTGTTCTTGAGTCTCCAGTTTATCTTTTTCTTATATCGTTAGTTATTTTATAAAAAAATATTCTTATATTTCTTTTTTATCATTGCTTAGTATTCCAAAGAAAATACTGATAATAGAACTTTGTTTCACAAGTTCCAGTTTTTACATGGCAAAATGATACTAAATTTTGAAAAATCCTTTCATACAATATTTGGTATCATTATAAAAATTATAATAAAGATTTTATAGTTTTTGTGTTTTTAACTGAATAGAAAGGCTTTCATGAACATTAATTAACAACAGTTTTGATTTTGGAATATAAAGATAAAGGGTTTGATACCCGATCCCAACAAATATTTGCGATTTATTTTGGTTGAATTGGACATAGAGTGCAGTGTGGGGTTTCCAATAAAGCAGATTAGGTAACTATGTAAGATGGACTGTCTAAAGAGGGCGCTGTAGGCAGAATGAGTTAGAAAACTTTTATCATCCTGGTTGCCAAATAAATCGTTAAAAAATGCATTTACAAAAATTATAAGAATAGAAGCAATACTACTCTAAGTATAATTAATCAGGTATGCATGTATTTCATTCCATTCACTTAATACACTATAATTTTATTTACTTACTCGCTATAATTTTATACACATAATACAGTTACTAAACAAACGTTAATATATGTTTTAAATAAAATTAAATAATGGCCCTGAATAAGTAAATAAACATAAATCCATTTTTATAAAATTATAATTGATACGAATTATAATTGATACTAAATTGATACGAAGGAAGAGAACGAGATTAATGTTTGCTGTCTAGTACCATTAAATGTCTAAACCCACCTCTGATAAAAAGAAACCACACAACCTTCCATCCGTATGGTGCGAAAATTCATCGTGGAGTTGAAACTACGATATCAACAGAGATTGGGAACTTACAAGTCCGTATCAGAATAATCCTTATGTAGTGACAAAAATGGAATGTTACTAAATGAAACTGAATTGTTAATGTATTTCATGCTGATGGTTTTGATATCTTAATCAATTTTAACAGCCATTTTTCTTAATGTTTAAATCCTTTACTCGAAAATGCAATAAACTTTATCTTATCAGAATATTGAAAAAATGATTTAATTAAATTTTTGTTATGTGTTGTTAAGATTTCTCGCAGGAATCGTGCGGAAAGTTTGGCGATATCGATAAGAAATGAGTCAGTCTGAGTCTGCCGCCAACAGAGAGATAATTCGCCGCACGTCGCCAAACCCTGTAATCTCGGAGATTATTTCTGAAGATAATTTTTATGTCTCCTTCGAATTAAGGGTTTTCTTTTTAACTCTCAGGTAGCCGATTTGAGACTGGCATTAATATACACGCCGGCACGCGCTTAAGTCTATAGGAATCTTTTCTTCCACCTCGGTTGGGGATCCGGATGATTTTTATGTTAATCATGTTTCACCCTCTTTTCTTTTCTTTTTTTTTTTTCTTTGTTCTTTTGAACTCTTCTCGAATTTCATTTTCGTTCTCATTAGCATTTTATGAACGCACTACCTCAATGTGTATTTTTTTTAAAACTAAAGTTATCTTCGAGGACATTATCTTTTAATATTCTGAAGAAGAAAACTGTCTCACCTATTTTTCCTCCTTTTCTTTTTCTTCCTTTCCTTTTTCTTCCTTTCCTTTCTTATTTTTTTAAAGAATATCGCTGCATATTTTTCCAAGGTAAGTGAAAATTAAAAAGGATCACGGGTTGTGAAACACGGTGGTTGATTTTTTCTCTTTCCTTTTTTCATACCTTTTTATTTAACTTAACTTGTTTTTATTTTAGATGGAATTTTTTTGTTTATCGACTGTTCACTCATTTCTTATGCACTTGAGTGTTGAAATTTAATATAGCTACATGCTTTCGATAACATTCTATTTCAATGTTTTGTAACTTAATCAGTGATTATCATAAAACTGGGTGTATTTAATGGTGAGTTTGTGAACAAATTGTTACAAATAATTTATAATATTTATAATGATAATAAACTATGAATTGAAGATAAGAAATAACAAATAATTAAGATAAAATAATGCTGATTAAATATACGAAAAATATAATAAAATAATAAATTAATAAAAGTGTGTTTTAAGAATCTGTTTCTAATAATCATAAATTAAAAATATTTTAGTTAAAAAAATTTTATCGTTGAAAATCATTAGAAGGGAAAAGTGGGGGTCTGAAACTATGTCTTTTTTTTCTTATTTTGATGAATGATGCCTTTACTTTTTAGAGTTAAGTAAACTTAAAAAAGAACCA
This sequence comes from Argiope trifasciata, assembly GCA_026543055.1. Lineage (NCBI taxonomy): Eukaryota > Metazoa > Arthropoda > Arachnida > Araneae > Araneidae > Argiope > Argiope trifasciata. The sequence goes on from JAPMOQ010031668.1 coordinate 2,117,451, forward strand.
GAATTATAAAATGCAGCGGTTAATCCTCTTAAAAATTTTCAAAATAGATTTGTTTTTCCTAGGCATTTTTTTTTCCAAAAATATTTTACTTAATAAAATCAAACCTTTAATATTGCTGCATATTTTCTGTGGAATGCATTCAATTTCCTTTGATAGTTTTCAATTTGAAACTAATATCCTTTAAAATAGTCTTAAAATGGACTTTCTGCAGTATTCTAAGTGATTTTTTTAAAGACAAATTAATTTCATATCGTTTAAATTCTAAGTTTTCGAATCAAAGCAATCAACGGAATTCCTTTAATTCAATTTTGTTGGCAGTTGCTTCATTTATGATACATTGTTTATAAGAATACTGATTTATAATTTAAATTTGATGAATTATCGCCACTTAATGGGCCAACCTTCTTCTTTTTTTGAAGGTTTTTGATGACTTCTATTGCTTAGAATGAACTGAAAAATGATTTTCAACTCAAAATTCAATGCTTTTTAACTCATAGTCGTAACAGATATTTTAGAAGCTTTCATTTATTGTATATTTATCTACTCTCTTCTATCCAAATAGATTTATGTTTTATAAAAATTAAAGAAGTAAATGACAAAGACAAAAGAATATAATTTTATATATTCGGACAAAAGAAACATTCCTGGTAAGAACTTTATAAAAAGAAACAATAAAAAGAAAAAAAAAAGAGAATAACTTAATTATTTTGATTTTTAAATCTTGAAATATACTTAGATTGCATTGATAAGTTAGTTTTATCTTTTTAAAATGCGCAATTCTACCGGTTTTTTTTTATTATTTTAAGAAAATAAATAAAGGAAGAAGCATTGGTAATATGCTATGTAGATTTTTTTCTTTCATTCAAAGACATATTTTTCATAACCGGCGACATGCCTTCTTTTTCAACATTCTCCCGTGCTACGAAATAAAACTCCTGGCAACCGTTGTCAAGCTGTAAAAGGATCTGTAGAAATTCTTGCACTGAACAAAATCGTATTTCTTACCCTTTCTTACCCTTTTGTTATTTTCGGTGTGCGTGATCTGCTACCAAATGCGGGCGCTCCCGAAATTTGTCAGTCTTGTGCGCTAAATGTCTGCAGGTTATGAATCTTGATACTTCGCAATTTGTTGCAGTTTATTTTTGGAAGGAACGTTTTGAATTCTTCTGCTTATTTCCACCGCCCCTCATTGGCCTAAGGCCCTCGAAACGAGGCAGCATGTACGTTAAGAAAAAGCCATTGCTCTGTAGTTGAATTGTTTTTGTTGGCTCTCAGCAAGGAATGGAACTTCTTATACCAACTTTTAGTTGCAGCAGTAGACAATGTAGTTTTTGGTGTAGGAGTCAATGCTCAGATTCTTGCTGAATTAACAAAGCTTAAAAGTTATGAATTGTAATCATATTAACTTTAATTGGTCTTTTATATGCTCAATGCTATAAAATGTGATCCCTGTGTCTAAATCTTTTATTATTTTTATCAATTCATTTGAAAAAAAAAGTTTTGGGGTTAGATTCATATTCAAGACTATTAAATACTGTTGTCTTAGATCACATACTCCACCTCGTGATGGTCTCTCGAGTTACCACTGATTGTGATATTATTGGTAATAAATATTTTATTGTCTTTTATTGCGTTGAAGGTGACAATTAATTATTGTCACTGACTGTACTATTAGTGATAATAATTCATTATCGTTACTAATTCTGAAACTAGTAATTTAATACGGCAGTTACGAAATCTGTCAACCAAGCTAAACTTAGGGAAGAGTAATTAATACTTATAAAGATCATCCCTTCGGGTGAAAGATTCTGAAAAGCCACTACTAGTTGCGCAAGATCAACCCTACTCACCCGAAGATCCTCAAACACGACTGCGAAGGTATTGACCTTCTCATACGAAGCTGATATTTTGCTAAGCCCTTCTCAGTTTATTTCGTAAAATTTAATCGAATAATTCTTTAACTGGCCGTAACGTGAGCTTATCAAGCCAGTTAAGAGGCAATTCTTGACAACTGAATAACTATGATAAATAATATTTTGAAGTTATTTCTTTTCCGATTTCAGTTAACAAAGCAGAATTGTTATCACATTAACGTTAATTCCTCTTGTATACGTTTTAGGGCTATAAAATGTAATCCCTGTAGTTAAATCAGCGATCCTATATCCACCCAATGTGATCCTTATATCTAATCTATCCCTGCGATTGAGAATTCCGTTGTTTATGTTGGTCAATTTCTCGACAAAAGTTCATCATTTTATTTTCTCCATAGTATAAACATTCAATTACCTGTTCGAAACTTCAAATATTTCACCAACTGGTATCGTTATTCTTTTTTTTTTTCCAATGCATCTGATTTTTATATGGATTAAATATACTTCAACACTTTTCTTCTGTTATTAAATTTATTAAGTTTATGATTGCATGTTTGAATGCTTAAAAATTTAACATCAAAAGACCGAGATACATTAAAGCAGTTATCTCATTGTATGAATAACTCTGATCTTCATTTTAGCTATAACCTGGAAAATCTTACATCTTCTGTAGCAATACTATTTTTTTCTGAATTTCTTTTTTCATTATTTTTTTTTTCGTTTAATTCAATCAATAGCTGACTCATCAAATTCGATATCCCCATCCTTCATCACTCTCTCGACATAAACTCCTTTGTTATTGACACTCCAGTCATAACTCTTATCTCAAAATCAATCTCATAGAATTTCCCTTGCGCGGATGTTACGAAAGAAAGATTTTTTCTTATTGATTATTTCACCTTTTCTGCCAAACGGAACTCTTAAAGAGTGAATGAAGCATTTATATTATAGGATGACATTTTAAAACTTTTTTTAATTTCAATGCAATACTAAAATAATGCAATCAATATTTACTTTATCGTATACGAAGTAGTAAGAAAATATTGTAATTGTCAAAAAATCTGAGCTCGGGATTTTGTGAATTTTCAGGTTTTGGAAGTCCCTGAGTTCGAAGAACACATTTTTGGCAATATGTTTGTGACAAAGATGATTCAAGACCGCTATGAGTTAGATGAATGAAACTTGGCATACCCTCTTTGCAACAAATTTGCAGATTTCTGTTAAATTCTTAGGAAAATTCTTTCCAAGGAAGTCTGATTGTCCGGTTGCTCGAATTTAAATTAGTTCGATAACTATAAAATAATGAGAACTGGATGGATAAAATTCGAAATACATATCTAATATTGATAGCGTAGACGTCTGTCAAAGTTAGGTCTAAATTCAACAGGGATTGTTCGTCTGCCGATCTATTCTTTCAGAAACATGCAAAAGTGATAACTCAAAAACGCAACAGCAATACAAATCACAAATTTGGTTTTTGATTTCTGTGACTACAAGTGTAACTCTTCATCAAATTTTTGTTTCATTTAGTTTGCAAAAAGAATTTGTATAGATCACAAATTCAATTTTCAGGCAGCATTAACCTCTTGTCAACGGTAAACTCAGAAATTAAAAAATAAAAAATCTCCAAGGATTACACTACAGATTTAGTAAAAATGCAAAATTCATGCCAAAGATTAATATTTCGTAACTATTGTAAGAATGCAAAACTAGGCGTTTTCTAGAATAATAATGGGTATGCGAAAGATTTTTGGAGAGATCCGCTGACTTTCATAACTGTTTTTTTTTATGCGGAGCCTATTAAAAATCAAAATTCACCGCGCTCAATCATGACAGCTGATTTAATTTTATATTTGTCTATAAAATTTTTTAAAAAAGTGGTGGGAAGGAAACTTCTTTTATTTCGTTTTTATTTTCTTTATTCCTCTAATTTCGTTTTTATTTTCTTTACTCTTCTTATTTCGTTTTTATTTTCTTTACTCTTCATATTTCGTTTTTATTTTCTTTACTCTTCATATTTCGTTTTTTTTCTTTACAATAGAGCAATGAAACTTAAATATTGAACCATTTTTCTTGCTACCTGAAGCAAAACTTCTCATTCTCTTCAGAACTTAAAAAATATTTTATCAGTTGAAGTCACCATCGGCTTTGTTTCTCTCCGCAGTGAATGGTGGCTGGTCAACGTGGAGCCCCTGGTCCGAATGCACTGTTCGCTGTGGCCGAGGGACGCAACAACGATCTCGACTCTGCACCAACCCCGCCCCGCTCAACGGAGGGCGGGCCTGCTCGGGCGAGCCCCTGCAGAAGTCCGACTGCACGTCACTTTGCCCCGGTAAGCGATCCTTATTCCGCACTTACGCATTCATGCACATTCCGCACTTTCACATCTGTTGCTCCTCATGTTTCATTCATGGTCATTGCATCTGCAAGGTGGTTGTCTTCTCGATTAGTCCTTTTATTACTCTTTGCCCCGGTAAGCGATCCTTATTCCGCACTTACGCATTGCCCCGGTACGCATTGCCCTGCCATGACTTTCATCTCTGCAGTTTTGTTGCTTTTTAGTTCATTGTCAATAAATTATTCATTGCGCTCTTCCTGAAGTCCAAGTAATTATGCTCTTTTTCAATGATGTAGCTAGGATGAATGATACTGGGGCATAATTTGATATTTTTGCCCCTCCCATCAAATCACTAACGCTACGATAAAAGTAAATTGCGTTCGGAGGATAGGGAACTTTTTCATCACATTTAACATGACAAATGCACTTGCATATTCTTCGTACGATGAGCCTCCCTATGGCTGGTATCCCATCCGTTTCCTTTAATCTTCCGTGAACTTCCTTTTTTTTAAAAACATCAACATTGTAGGATACCGTTTTGCCATTTGCGGATGTTAGACTTGCTTAAATTTGATTCCGTTCAAGGGCCTAAAGTATACTAAGACTTCATATTGACATTTAATTTCATTCAATCTTCATCGATCAATCCTCTTTTCTTCCTCCTCAATCCTCGCGTTAAGGAAGGTCAAAGGTTCATTTTTTTTAAAGGAAATGTCTTTGTCATCAAAATGTTAGTTCCACAAAGAGGTGTAAAGAACAGAAGTGCCTTTCGAAAATTTCAAAATAATAATGATAACCATTTCTTTAATCTTTTCTCTTCGCAATTGTTATCTACTAGATTATAACATAATCAGAAATAAACGTTTTTTCATCATTTTTCTGCCAAAAATTTAATCACGAACTCAAAATGAATAACTGAATAGAGATAATTAATTATTGCATTAAAAGGAATAGAAATACTAGTAATTATTTAATGCATTTTAATGAAAAGTTTGAAGTCAAAATGGTTCTTTAAATTTATTTCAGTTTTCAAATTTTGAATAATTTGGGATTGAAAGAAAATATTATGGAATAATTCATAAATTAGGAAAGCATTAAAGTTCTTGAGGTGTGACCTGCTGTTTATGTTCTATTAGTTACAATATGTAATGGCCACTCACTGCCGTTTGGTCGCCAAACTGTAATTTCATTCAATCGATAACTCTGAAAACGTGAAAATGCATAAAATTTCAATCTGAACTCTATAAAATCAAAAGTAAATGGAAAAATCTTTTTTAGCCGCTATCCAAGATAAATCCGTTTGTCGAGAACTTTTAATGATAGCGAATGTTTCATGAGATTAAAAGGGAATACTTACCGTAATCTTAAGTCTAACCAGTGATAGCGATGGACAGAAGGTTAAGAAGCCTTAAGAAACATAAATTCCAAAAATCCTACTTTCTATATAATTAATTGACAAGAAAATCTGTAAAAGTCCCTGTATAATTTAGAGTGAGGGCTGATCTCAATTTCAGGGAGACTATCGTTGGAACAAAAATCAATTTGAGTGGCTCCTTCTTATTATAGATGAGTGAGAATAACTTTTTTTGAACTTGCAGACAGATAATTTGAAATAAAAAGTCATTCAATTTTTTAATAAAGCATGAGTCAATTTTTGTTTGAAATTGAGATTCGGTGAGAAGCACATGAACTCGAAAAGTTGCAATGCATCGTCTAATTATTTTTGTTGCTTGCTATATTATTCGAGAATTGATTAAAAGTAAGAAACATGATATACTCTTACCCTGAATCCTTGGACTGATAGGAAATTTGAATGGAATATAAATTTTAAAAAATCTAAAACAATTTTTTTTCTTTTAGATTCAGTTTTAGAACTGAGGCCAGGATAGCCTGGTTGATAGGGCGTTGGATTCGTGTTCGTTAGGTCGCGAGTTGGAACACGCCAGTCGAAGATTTCACGTATGTGGTGATGGTTGGCACACGTATAAATCTGCTGTGGTCACAAAGTCCTCCATGTCGAGAGTAATACACCACTGTGGGTACTGGGTCAGAGATGATCGTTCACTGATTCAGGTCTAAATTACTCTCTGTCGTTGAGTAAAGGAAAATGCACGAATGAAGTCCGCCCAGTTGCAAAGTCGTACTCTTGGCTCTAGATGGCGCTGCTGAAAAAAAATCAAGAGACGCACTCTTTCGACTCAAATCGCTGCTTAATGGCACTTTCCATAAGAAATAAGAGTAATTTTAGAACTAAATTATATTCTCGTAAGCATTTGTAAAAAAGAAAAAAGCAAAAAAAAAAAAAAGCATGGGGTTTCTTACAATTTTGACCCAGTGGTGTATTATAAGCTTATTTCAATCTGCTTGAATTTACATTATGATATATTTCAACATAATTTTACAATTAAATAATTAAATTTAGTTTTTTTTGTTCAATTCTACAAGAAAGAATTGAACTATCCAAACCGCATCGACTCTTAGAATCCAAATCGAATCGGAGTCGTTCGAAATGTACCTGGGCATTCCGCGTCACCTGACGGCGCTACGACACACGTGTTCGGCATTCCTCGGAGCTTGTTTGTGAAGGCTCCCATTATTTATGGACGTCATAATTACTGGACACTCAGGATCCATACGTGAGGCATTTTGCAAATTGTTTTATTTCCCGAGGAATGCAGACAGGTTGAATGCGCCTCTGACACATTTATCAACGGAATTTCGCCCGATGCGGCGAATCTGCTCAAAGGGATTGAAAACTGTAACGCCGGCATAATTCAAGCTAGTTGAATAACAGTTAAACTATGTTATCATTTGATGTTACACCGAATGGTAGAATTTATTAAATGCAATTTTGGTGAATTAAGCTGAATAAATTGTACACAATGAAATTCTCTGATCAGTTTTCAAATGTAATTTGATGATTTTAGTTTACTTTTTTTTTAAAAACTGGTATGTTTGGGATTTTTTTGTACTTATTGATTATAAGAATTATGGTTAAGGATACTACACCAATATTACCTTAATAATTTTGAATAATTTTAAATTAAACTTTATTATTATTTTTTATTGTATATATCAAATTTAACATATGTTTCTATATTATCTTATGGGAACTGAAAACATTTATATTTTTTAAAAATGTGATTGATTTTAATATTACCGTATTAAAATAGGGGGCATCTCACTGATTACAGAAATGCATGATTTGTTTAGATTTAAAAACTCATAAGTTTATAAATTATCCTTTGATAATGAATCTTCTGAGGAGCTACTGTGATGGAAAGATAGTTTTTCATCTTAATGCATTCTTTTTATTATAATTGTATAAAATTTTATACAACAACATTTACAAACATTTTGCATTTATTAAACATTTTTTTTGGTAAAATTATAATTTTTAGAGGCTATTTTTCATGCAAAACATCATATATTTTTAGATTTTCAAATTGTACGGCATTTATTTTCCGGATATTTTTATTATCATCATGTTTAAATAAAAATAAGTTCATTGTAATATTAAAACTATGTTCATATATCATATTAATTTTTAAGCAATTTTACTCAAATTATTTTTTTCCGATCGTATCGATTGTAGATATTACTTGAAATTATCATATTTCAATATGTATTCGACTTGCTAATTAAAAAAACGGATACTTTAAGAAAAAAACTTCTACTTTTTTGAAATTAAAATAAATTTTTCGTTCTGTCTGTCCTAATTTTTCTATGCATTCATTTTGCTCCGTATTTTTGATTCGCCCTTGACAACAGATAAGCATTTGTACTCATTTTTAGGGTTGTAAGGAACAAGAAAACCTTAAATCTATTTCAAATTTTATTTATATATATATATATATATATATATATATATATATATATATATATATAATCCGTTCTTAAGATTTAACGGAAACAATCCGATATTTTAAAAACAATTTTTATCGCGTATGAACATGAATCACTACATTCATGCTTAACAGAAAATGTAATATTATTGATAAAAATTCTTTTCTAATTTCATAAATGTTGTATTTAAAGATTGTTATTTTTCTTTTTTCTTTATCAAAGCTTATTAAATGGAAATTATAAAAACTTGAAATTTTATCTATAACATTATATATATAATTCAATATAGAGAGAAAAAAAAGAAAATGTATAGTAAAATCATCGGTGCAAACTTGAAATCAAGTTTCGAAGACCTTTGAACCCTCATCAAATAGATGAAATGAGATTGTAATTTCAATTTTTATAGAGCTTCTAATGCTTAAGCTTCTACGGAACTAATTTTTTTATTATTTTTTTAAAAGGTGATTTTGGTCGTATTGTAAAATTTCATTCTTCATGGATATAATACATATATATTAGTTCAAAAAACATAATTTTATCATACAAATCGTTTGCCTTTGTTATTTTAACTGTTTTGAAAATATTTTTGCTAATGATTATTTTATTCCAAATGAACTCAAAATATCTTTTAGGATTACTCATGAGTTTATAAAAATAACATTACATCTATTTCATTGACGAAGTGAGGGTTAATAACACCTGAACCATAGTCATGAGTGGAGTAGCAGTGGAATGTTGGTAGAACCTGTGACAAAGTATTTTTTCTTCCTTTCATTATATTTAATATTTAAAAAGTGGCCTAAACTCGTTTGTTTTCTGAGTTTATAAAAATATCGACCTGAATATTTATATGTCCTTATCGTTACGCCATTCATCCATTCCAAACATGTATAAAATGAAGTATATATAAAACGGCGAGACAATTTTAATATAATAGAGAAAAAACACATTTGCATCTCAAATCTGACCAATAAATTTCTCAATACGATTTAAAAAATGTTCCATGTTCACCTTGAATCTTTCCCACTATGCCGAAAAAAAAAAAAAAAAAAAACACTTTTGAAAATGGGGAAAATTCGTAACACGTCTTTTGCGCAACTCATAAATTTAACATTGCTGAACGAATATGACAACAAAGTCATTATTTTTCTTAATGCCACGTTAAAACATAAAAATCACGTTCACACAAATAAATACGACTGGATATTTATTGAATTAAATGCAGCATTATAATGCCAGATTCTATTGACTTGAAGAGATATTTCGGGCCAGAGACATGTAAACACGTTCGAATAAATGAAAAGCCCCTCGGTGTATTCATCTGGGATGAATATTTCTTGTGCCAGACGCATAGGTGGTACGTGAGGAAGTGGAAAAACGTCTCGAAGACATACGGGAAAAGAGCTGATAGCATCTCCCACCAGATGCCGTTGTCATCTTTCCGTGGAAGGGAAGATCTGAGGTCCGATAAAGGTGGACAAGGTCGGGAAGGGGAGTCATCACGTGTGCGGGAAAGGAGGTTACGGTGAAAATGGGCTTATCCGCTCTGCAAGAAATGCTGAGGAAATGAAGTCTACATGTTTGAAGCGATGACAAAGAGACTTATTGTAAAATAGTCACTTTTAGCGTCCATATATCTTGCCAGGAATATTTAGGTCTTCAGGAATTTTAGGTCTTTTATTTAATTGCAACTAAATTACTTAGACTTCACTAATTTAAGGTTTTACCGCAGAAAAATCTTAAAATTCAGCCTAATTTTTAATTAATAAAGAAAATCCAATTAAAATTTCAAGGAAGTCAACAACAAAAAACCAATACCAATTTCCACCTTCAAATTTGGTTGTCAACTTGCTTTGGTAAATGCTTTTTGACTCCACCATTTGCTTGGCGCAGAATGGCCACATATGACTCTTGCGCCATTAAACTACACAAACCACCACCATAGGGTAAATAATCTGGTTTGTGAAGTTTCAGCACACATACATTCAACTTTATTTTTAATAGAATCAATCCACAAATGAAATCAACCAGTAGTTGAAATTGTAATATAGATTTCCACAATCGGTGATTTTTTTTTTATTATTAGCAACTTTTTAAAAATTTATACCTTAAAATGCCGTCTTCATTTCAAGAATGGAGACGTTATTTGAAAATCAAGTACTTTATAAGAGAAGCATAAGTTGTACGTTGTTTATGGGACATCATCTTTGGCTGATTGTCGATATTGATATATCCCGTCACAGAATACAATTAAATTGTTCATATAGTTTCTGTTATTTATAATCCTACATCAAGCACTGTTGTAAATTCTTTTGTACGGGTTTTTAAAGCTTTTGAGTAATTGAAACTTCAATACAATTAAATTATTACCGTTTATATATTTTATTCCTTAAAGAGTTTCATATATAATTATATTTGTTAAACTTGTCATTGCTTTAAATACATTAGATTCTTTCTTTTGAAGTTAGAACATTAGATTCACACACACACACACACACACACACACACACACACACACACACACAC
>JAPMOQ010031668.1:2134305-2164133 GCA_026543055.1 Argiope trifasciata
TTACACACACAATTTTAATTTATATATGAAGTTGTTTAAACATTTTCACCATCATTTTCGATCCAAAAAATGATGAATCTTCAGTGTATCAAATGATTCATATTATTCGAGCAATAACAATTTATATAGGAAATTTCTTAAACCTTCTTTTATCATCATTTTCGATCCAAATATTTTCTGGTCATCCCATTAGTTTATTGACATTATTTGAAATCATTTCTAATGTAAATATATATTTAAAACATTTATTTTTTTAGAAATTAAAAAAAGTTATTCAGCTTTGTATATGAAAGACACAACGACGTTATCACAAATGGCTATTATTCGGATGAAATTAGAAAAAAAATTAAAATATTGTCTTTTGAATCTCATTCTTAACAAACTTTTTAAATCATAAGGTAGATCGACTGTGAACTTTGATAATTCCAGCTAGTTCCGTAGGGATTCTTCGATATAAAAACAGACCGCAGAATTTATCAAAACATTGATTTCGATAATGTTCGACAAAGATAACTAACTATACAGAGGGCTTTTTTTTCCAGACAAACAATTATATATTTCTTTGATCGTTAGTCGCGTATTAAAAAAACGTGTTATGAAAAACAAATTATTCAATAAATATTTAGACCTTAATGTATTTTTGTTAAAATATTTCTGCTATAGTTTGGATTTCGATAAATAGTTTTCGAAATGCATATTATTTTCAATATTGTTAAGATCCATATGTATAGGGTGGATACACATTAATTGCTTATAGTTAGCTATATTAGCATCCCGTTTTAAAGCAACACTAGGGTATTTTGGGACGAACCTCGTAATTTTGAACAGCGTCAGATGACGAGGACGACACCTGGGATGGCAACCCTCGCCAATTTCCGCACTACACCAACGGGAAGATGCGCACATTAATACAACGTAAGAAATAGTTTATCAGGAATAAAACTATACAGCTAACCAAACTTGAGATTATACATGTTTGCTAGCTGAACTCGCAAAGTTTATTTTTATCACGAAAATATATGATGTTATTCTTTCTGAAAATCTCCTATCTGTAAGGCATTTCTTGCCATATGCTCAAATCGATCAAAGCGAATGAAGTTCAAGTTATATTAGTCTCTATTATTATTGTAATTATTTCGTTGCGCTACTAAATGAGTTTAAGAAAGAAGAGTTTCACATTATTACAGATTTTTTTAATCCTTACCATTAACAGGACAAGTCAATAATGATGATTAATTATGAATTATAATTCGAACGTGAATTTGTAGCAGACTAAAGTTCAATTACAGGCAACGAATCTGCCATCGAACATCTTTACTTACAATTGAGATTTCATAAAATATTCAGTAATGAAATTTCCGTCATAATTTATACTTCTCCTATATTTAATGTTGTTGTTACTTATGGTACCTTTCATGTCCGATGACGAATTGTTAGGTCAAGTGTGCAGTAGTTTTTGAGTGCAAAGGTCCATGAGCACCCGTGGGCTGAAGTCTGATATTTAGCTTTTAGGAAAGTTACCTTCTCTCGCACTATCTCTTTTTACAGGGTGGGGGAGGCTTTTTCTCACACCTCACAGAGCGAACATAGGGTAGAAAGCAATCAGGCCCAAACCAGGACGTCCCTGATAACGGGGAAGACGCTCTACCTCTAGGCCAGGTTGCCGGCCTATGCTTGATACATTCAGTTTGCATATTTAAAATAACGATAAAATTGATTTTAAATGATAATAAACAACTAATTTCATTTCTTTCCTAAAAATTGTTTTTAAAAAGATGTGGAAAATTCCTATTTTTCGAATGATTTAAATCCGATTGACAGTTTATATCAAAAATAAAGTTTTCACAGAAAAAAAAAAAAAAGAGTAATCGAAAACTGTTGATCATCGAAGAATTTCAATGGGAGATGAACTACTATATGTGGCAGACCCTCTCCCATTCGGGAAAAATTCGTGATTGAACTTTTTTTATGTAAGAGCCCGACTGCCTAACATTTTCTCTCTAATGGACTACTTATTGGGGCACTAATTATTACCTTCCTCAACGGCCCTCACTTTTTTTATAGCACGGAACGCATGTTGCACGCTTGCGAAGTTGACGGCGTTTTCCCACTCATTATTATCATTATTGTGAAATTTTAGGGTTTTATTTTTTTTCATTTTTTTTTCACAATCTGCTTTTTGAATTCCCTCCCTTTATAAATGGCACGGTTGATCTGCCATTAGAGCGCTCGGCAACGAAATGGAGCAGTTCGGAATGACCTTCGGGATAGATAAAAAGATCAGGAGGTCACGCAAGGAATCTCTGGATGTTCGAACTGCGATGCGATGCGTAATTACGGGTCTTCGGATTTTATTGTGAATCTCGGCTACTTGAACGGAATTTCTCGCTACCAGTTGCTGTCACCGATTTAATGATGATGCAAACACGTGTCTGTCTTTCGCATGTTGTTTCTTGCCGGGTGATTCATCTTTTTCTTTTCTTCTCAGAAATAGCAGATGAAATTGTTAAAATTCTTTCGTTTTAGTAAGTATCTATACTACAAAAGTACTTATGCTTTATTTTAGTAAGTACTACAAAAGTGCGTACTAAAATGTTATGAGTAACTAAGTCACCAGTAAGAAGGAATACATTTGGTAACACCATATTCATAGATTTCTGTCAAATTTTCGAAATCTATTTGGTTTTTCAAGTTCAAGGAAACATTATAACTATGAATTATAAAGAGATATATTAATAACATCTAAAACGTAGATATGTATCAAATTTGGAACCAAATCCTTCAAGGTGTTGACCATCAAGAATTAAGAGGTTAACAAATGGTAGACTACGAGAATACTTATAAACAGCCTTTGAGTGACCAATTCACCAACAGGTGGGATTATATTTGATTTATGGATTTAACACCAAGTTCGTAAATTTCTGTCAAGTTTTGCACAAATTCTATACAGAGAAAATCTCTCTATCTAATTAAAGAAAACATTATAACCCTAAATTATACAGAGATATATAAGTAAAAAATAGTCCCAAGTTTAATATCTAAAATGTAGATCCGAATCAAATTTGGAACCAAATCCAACAAAAGGTTGACTTCGAGAGTACTTAGAAACAGTTATGAGGGATCAGCAGGTGGTATTAAATTCAATATACAGATTTGACACCAAACTCGTAGATTTCAATCAAATTTTGAACGAAATCTATTCAGATGAAATCTGTCTGTCTAGTTCTTTGAGCTCAAAGAAACATTATAATTATATATTATAATGGGATAAATAAGAAAAAGTCTTATTTGGATAATAGATGGCGATGCCTAATTAGGTACGCATCCCATAGTGCATTGCGACTGATATTATAATGAGATGATTATATTCTGTTAAGAGGTACACGCGTTAACGTCTTGTCTTATCTTTTAGTGTTTTGTGATTGTTTTACGTGAAATGTGATCATTACTGTTTATTTCAGTATTCTGAGACTACCACTTTTCGACGATTCTGTCTCATTATGGGGAGAGACGTGGGAAGATGAGCGCATTTCCGAAATTCTTCGTCATTCTTTGATCTTGATTTTTGCCCTATTTGATATTATTTGCTCAGTTTTTTTCGCATGTATGTGAATATTGTGTCGTTTCTGACCGTATTATTTTAATTCAGTCTGCTCAGTAATTAGAGTTTATTTTATTGTTAATTATAAAACGCTCCCATCTCTCATCTTTCTTTTCACGAAATAAACCCATCCTAACGCATGCGCAAAAGGGCGAAGGGTTTTAGAATCAGCTGTCAAACAATAAAGAAATGTTTCGAAAACATACGTCCACTGTGCGGAACACAAGGATCTTCATTCCATCATAAGATTTTATTTTGAATTTTTTTATTGACGTTTTTTTTTATTATTATATACATTTAAAAAATATATAAATCAGAATTTAGAGCCACATGCATTCTAGCGATGTCTAACGATAAAACGCAATGTAATGTCCATCCTAACTCATCACAGAAACACGGGTCGACATTGTTTCTCTTCTGGTTAAGGAGTTTCATCTTTCATGGGAAATGGAAATCGTTTATTTCCATAATTTCTATTCTTCACATGATAAAGAGAGGGGGAAAAAAAGAACGCATTGTTTCCTAACGTGCAGGAAAATAAATTAAAGAGAAAAAAAACCCAGTAACTGAAAAAAAATATTGCCCTAGGGTTTGAAAGGAAATACCTTAGTTTGAGTTCCACCCTTCTACATAGAATGGAAGGAAAGTAAAATGATATTCCTTTGTGACGAAAATTGAAACCGTGTCCTTATCCCAAACTCCAGTTACAGTACCTGCTTTCAACAGTAATGTTTAGTAAATCATTTCCCTTGTGCGTTCTTTCCTCTTCCATTTATTTGCTTTCGGCAGATAATATTTATTTGTTACGCTTTTGTAAACGAATGGAGATAAACTTTCGCTGAATCTAAATTGCTTGGCGGTTTTTCTCCTCTCACGCACAATATTTTTGTTTATCATTATTTTTTTAAGAAACATTATTTGCATAACTTTTACTTCAGAAAGTGATAAATCACCAGGTTTTCTGTGTTAAATTTTTTATATATATCTTACCATTAATCCGACAACCCCCTAAAAAAGAATTGTAAAAGCAAAGTAACTTTAATGATGGTCTATCAGCTATGATGGTGGTGGTGGAGGAAACTCTGAAATCGATTTGCTCGAAATATTCTCTTCTGTTTTTAGAATTGTTGGTCTTTTTTTCCCCTATTAAAATCTCACTGCTAGAAAATAGTGAAACAAGGAAAGGAGAGAGATATACATTTTTTTTTTTTTTACGGGAATAGGTTTATTGTTTGGATGTTTGAAATTTTTTTAATGAACTTTAACCACAATTGTGTTACTGAACTTAGAAATACAGTGTAAGTAGGTTTTAAGATGAGCTAAGTTAATGATCTGTTTTATTAAAACATAATTCGATGAACTACATAATTATTACTAGATGATTAAGTAATTGCCATTGAGCAAAAAGGGAAATAAACTAGTTTCTTACAACATTATTATCATGTGAGAATATAATGTTGTTTCGGTTTGAGGTTTGTGAAGCGTCAAAATGAGTGAGCAACAAATTGGCAGTTTATCGCTTTTGAGGGCATCCTTTTTTCCTTTCAGGATTATTAGAAAATGAGGCAGAAGGTTGTCGCATTTGGTGATTTATCGCCAAATAAAGTTACAACTTGATTTCAAAATTATTAATTCTCAAAATATTCACAAAATATGACATGAAGTATGGCTGATTGATTTTTGAGGTTTAAATATTATACATTGGATTTAAAATTCAGCGAAACGGTACTTTTACATTGTTTACTGCAGCAGCATCACGGCATGGATAGGGCAGATGATAAGGTGGGGTAAACAAGGAATAAATGTCCGTTGAATGTCCTACTCCACATCTGCCAAAGCCAATAACAGGGCCGTCTCTCTTTTCTTCCAGCTAGGTGAAGAAGGGTGCCATTTTTAATATTGAAGGGGCGCTTATTTTCCGCCTCAAGCGGCGGGCGTTAATCGAAGCGGACCACCACGCCTTTACCCGGGGCGTCTCGCTCCAGGAAACCTGGCCGCCACGCATCGCAGCCCACTTTCCGATTTTGAATCTTGGTGAAAAGGGGTCATCTCACCCCCACCTCGAACTGGAGAGGTCAGCAGGAATGCGGGGCGCTGTCTGAAACATTGAAGGGAAGCCCCAAGATGCCTAAGTCACGCGAAACGCCCTGCGTGTTTTAGAGAAAACCCACAAGTTCGGTAAGTCGCTCAAGTGGAAAGAGTTCGACTTGAAAGTTATTTGGAAATGTTTTTCTCCTCTTGAAGAAGTTATTCAGGTGAACGACTTTTGTCAGGGTTCAATTTCATTTAGAATTGCTTTCCGACGTTCATAGAGAGTGAAGTGAAATATTAATGCTTTTAACAGTTCTCATTTTTACATTAGCGCATTTTATATCGTATGATATTTTATTATTTTATCGTTTTTATTCAACTGAAAGCTTGTTTAAAAATTAAGGTTTGTGCATTCTTTCTAATAATGATATTGAATTATAATATCTATAAATGACTTTGTGGTTAGTTGGGACATCAGTTATGCAACGATTTGTTCATGGGACATGCAGACATGCTTAATTAATCTATCAAGTAGAAAACTTACACTTGGTAAGGTCAGATTTGCATATTGATTCATAAAGTAACTTTTGGGGAATTTTCTTGTTATTATAATAAATCTTGAACTGTTAGACAACACTGCTGTGTAAAAATGACATGTTATATCATAACGTTCGACTAACTCAGATTTCTTTTGAAATTAAAAAAAAAAAACTCTTTTTAAAATTTATGATGATCTATCATGACTTTAAAGGGGTCAAATATGCATTTCTCATTAATATTTAATCATTTAACTGTTTTACTTTCTTTACTATCTAATAAAATGACACCTTCTATTTTGGGAATATCTTATTATTTTGATTCAAATAGAAATCCATTGAATACGTAAGTTATCTATGAATTCGAAATAATTTTAATATTGAATTATAATCGTTATGAATCGTTTATTTTTTTACCTACAATGATCAAAATTCGATAAATCGATGCACGTATTACTTGTGGACAAAACAGTTACGCGTTTAACAATTTAAAAATCCGTTAAATTGAGCGAACAAGATGGTGATCAAAGGTTTATGGCTAGTTTTAAATGTTTCTAAAATGTTTGTTTTGTTTATATAATACTACATTATATAATACTCTGAATTTTCTACTGAAAGAAATTTTTGTACATTCTGAGCTTGTTTTTTTCCTATTCAAATCAAACGAATCGCGTCTTCTCCGTTTCGAATGATTCTCTGGAACCGGCGGCGAGCGTGATATAGAATAATTAAGAATGGGCGCGAAGTGCTCGATTTAGCCTAGTGGAACGCCCAGTTTTAAGGTGAGTCCGTGTTGCCTGGTTACGTCTTGGTTAATTCTAGATAGTTAAAAGAAAGGGTTACATTTGCTTTAACTAATGAGAAGCGAAAAGGGCATGATTACTATTTGGTATGAAGCTCACTTGTTAGTTAATTTTATGTTTGGAGACTCTAGAAAAAATAAATAAAGTTACATTGTAAGATTTGTCCGTTCATTTCTTATAAAGGAATTTCTTTCTATATTATAAATGCTTTTGAATATATTTGGAATAAAAAAAAGGCATTGATTTAAATAAACTCAGTTTTTATATTCTTAAACACAAAACGCTGATAGGATCTTGTTTAATTGTTCTGTGTTATTATGCTAAAAAGGCCCCACTCTCTGTGTTCTGTGCTTTTATTTTTCCTTAATGATTAAGAGTCCAAAATTTGATTTATTATCTAATATAGAACGATAGTAAGAACATGAAACTTTCACAAATTTTTATTAAAAAAATTATGAGAATTCATCAGACCATAAACTTTTGATTATTTTTTAATTGTATCGTTAATAACATCTGTTTTTATAATTTTTTTTTTGAAATTGAAGATGGCAGCTGAAAAATGCTTGGTCAAAATAGATATCGTTAAAGTTCTCAACCTCAAAAAGGAATTAAAAATATTTCAAAGATTTTTTTTCGTCTTCATCATAATGTTTACTACTGTTGGATTCGTATGTCAACAAAGATGGAATGCAGACAAACTTACTGTTAAATGAATGTCGATTGAATCGATGAAAATTTATGTCGCAAAAGCGTTATATCGTCAATTTGTTGCCTAAGCATTTTACGGCTTCAAGAACCTCAAGCCAAAACAACATTATGCTCTTATGTGATAACAAGCAATCTAACAAACACTTGATTCAGCGTCTCTGTTCATCTGTATTAATCTTTCAATAGAGAACAAAATAGGCGACGTCGCATTTATTGAATTCTCATACATTGCAAGATCCTGGAGGCTAAGAAAAATCAGTGATTAACAGTCCTTTTCTTCTAGTGAAAGAAGTTTCTGCTAAGAAGTTTATGGCCTGAAGCCGAGTAATTAATTCCCAGTCTTCCTCCTCAAATCTGACTCGAACGATTCTAACTCAATAAAAGATCGCGGACTAGACGAGACATCTGATTTCATTTCACTTCGAGAGCGAGCAAGTGCTGACTTTAATTAATTTATAAGCACTCGAAGAGGCTTGTCTGGCAGCGCAAGTGACACGAAGTCATTCCAGATCCCGTGTTTGCAATCACTTAATCCATTTTTATGAGCACGCGAGGGAGAATCGATGCGACATCCGATACAAAATGGCTGTCCCTTTCGATTAGTTTATTTTCCTGTTTCGCCGTTCCGCTGAAACACCGTTGAAATCGAAGAAACTTTTCTGCAGCGTTGTTCCATGGAACACAAGGAAGCTCCTACATTATTCATCGAGTCGTTGAATTGTTAATTGTTCCCCAGATGCGGGGGACTGTGACGATATAGAAAAATAAATAAATTAATGACAATCCCATTGCGATGTCCTTCGTTTGTTGTGATTTCATCTTTATTCATATCTGGGTTCTGCTGCTTATATTTCTCTTAGTTTAAGGTTTCAACTCGGTGATATCGAGACATGTAAGCGATAACCTCTATTTTGAAATGCGTATTTAATACGTAAACACTGCATTTGTTAAAATTTGTAAATTGAAATTATCAAAAATTAATTAATAATTTAGGGGACGAAAGTTAATTTGGTTTTACTTTTTAAATGTAAATTGTTAGTATGATAATTCATGATATTATGAATTGTCACACTATACCTTTTATTCATAAAGCATATTCTAATATTCGAAAGTTTAGATGCAGAGAATTCAGTAGTAAAAACTTTGTTAGAATATATTAACAACAATCCATAAATAATTTAAAAAAGGGTTTTAATTTCCAAATTTTGATAGGAATCTGCATGCATAATCCCACAGATAGTGTATTTA
This sequence comes from Argiope trifasciata, assembly GCA_026543055.1. Taxonomy (NCBI): domain Eukaryota; kingdom Metazoa; phylum Arthropoda; class Arachnida; order Araneae; family Araneidae; genus Argiope; species Argiope trifasciata. The sequence goes on from JAPMOQ010031668.1 coordinate 2,143,233, forward strand.
AAAAATATAAAAATAAAAATTAGTTAATTATTAAAAAGGCAATAATCCTCAATTAAAATTACGAAATTCTTTAGAATTCATTTGCTTCGATCCTCAAAAATTATGTTTCGTTTAAGATGCTCTTTGAATGATTTAAAGTATGGAAATTCTAAGAAACATTAGTTCAACTTTATGCGTTATCATACAGAAGAGATTTTAAAGAAGATTATATAAAATCAAGGTCTGTTAGTATTTCAGAGAAAAAATTACTTTATCAATTTTTTTAGAAAATATTCTGTTCTTTATTCGAAAAAGAGTTTTAATTATAGCATCATAATTTTTAAAAAGCTGTCATATTTTTAACTGTGTGTTATCAAAACATGTAAGACTATAAAATATATTCTGGTCTTCATGCTTGACAAACCTCTTATGCGTTACAAGAAATTAAAGCAACACATATTAACCATAGGTGGAAATCATGTAATATATGTGTAGCACTCAACTAATAGAGTACTTATCATAGGAATCGTTGTTAACACATTAAAGGCGGAGGATCTTGACGAAAGTATGCTAGGTAACGCGAGATAAATCGTAGTATTGCGACTCCCGCCTTTTATGTGTTAATACTTATTACCGAATGATAACAGTCAAATGAAATTCAAACCATAGTACGAATTTCGGTCTCCTTTATTGAACACTTTTACAGCTACAATACTTCTTATAGGTAATCAATGAGATGCAAAGTATTCTAGAGAGTATTCGCCGTCTCACTAAAAAGTCAGAGGAAAAAAAAGCAATGAAAGAAATCAAGAAATAGACTTCAAACTGAAAGCCTAATCACTCACAGAAATAGGCTTAACTATTGCCAAATGTTTAATTGTTATAATATGCCCACGGATAGCTTCCTCGAAGAATTTATCTTACAAAAAATGCGTTTTTATTATCTTTCAAATTAAAAATATCTTTTCAATGATATCAATTTCACTTACGCAAATCTTTTCTTTTAATTTTTATAATGGAACTAAAACGTATCCAACGAAGCATCTACTGTTGCTTTTACAAAATCTTAACTCTGTTGTAGGATTTTTTTATGCATTTTTATTTCATAGTATACCATCAACTGATTCAACTGAATTTATGTTTTTCAGTCGTGTCAAATTACAAAATAAACTTCTAAAAAAATATCTATGTGAATCGTTTAACCTTCTAAAAAGTCAACAATGGGCACAAATTGGTTGATATAGGGGTTAATTTCTTTAAGCGGTTTTGAATAAATACACCAAATAATCTATATTTCATAATGAGAATCGATATACTATTTTTTTATCTGTTGAAGATTGTGAATAATGTATTTTATCTCTTTTCAGCTGAAGATGGTCGCTGGACATCTTGGTCCTCGTGGTCCACTTGCAGTCCCGACTGTAAACATCACCGGCGCCGCACTTGTACCAACCCTCCGCCAAGTAATGGTGGTCGATACTGTGTTGGCAAGGATTTGGCGACCAGTAACTGCACTGGTGGTATGTGCAGAGGTGAGTGACTTCTTTTTTCTATTGTTAAACCGAGGATAAATTATTATTGTTTCTATTCTTTCCTTTATCGTCATTTCTTTTTTCTATTTGTGCGTGCCAACCTTCATGAAATGTTATAATGATTGATAGTGAATGAAACATTTTGTGTTTTAAGCAAGCATATTATAACTGTTATATGATTTCGTAGCACAATTGTAATAATTATTTTGAGGTATAGGATCGATATCTACATTAAGGTATTATCATTTTTACATAAAACACTATAACAATGTGAATTCGAATTTATATAGAAAAATAATTTATTGAGTTTTAGTAAATATGTAACTCATAAGGATATTGAAATTATATCCTGATATGTAGTCAAAGTGAAATTAAAATGAAAACAATTCTTGTTTAAACAATGTAAAATTTTGTACATTAAAAATATACACTTATGCCGCTGTAAAATAATAACAGAACAAAAGCGCACCCGTCCAAAGAATTTTTTGAAATAGCTACAATTGTGTTAAGATTTACCCTTACAGTTGTGTTATTTCTGCGTTTTTTCAGATGCATTGGGAATGTAGATTGAAAGTTAAAATTATCTCTATCCAATCTAATATATAAAAATGAATGTTTGTTTCTTCATACCTCAAGCGCCGCCATACTATTCACCCGATTGCGATAAACTTTGTCAATTTATTGTTTGCACTTGCCTGAAAGTTACAGGTATACTACAATTATTATACATGATATCTAATATATAAAATGAACGTATTTTATGCGCTGCCGTATTGTTCATCCGATGGCGATAAAACTAAGTCAACTAAGCCTAAGTTTGAACCTAGAAAATACTTGCTTTTCACATGCTCAAATGTTAGATGTTCATGAGTTGAAAAGCCACAAATTTTATTTGTTTTTGCTAAAGATGGGGGAAAAAAAAAAGATTGTCTACCCTAGAGTATACTTGAATAATAAAATTTTTGTTTAAAAAAAGAAGAAATTGAATGAAAACTATTTTTTACTACTCCTTTATGTGCTATTCAATTTCATTAAAAGTATTTATTGTCGACAGGAAAATAAACATCATTCTTTCTGTCATTCCATTTCATCATGTAAAGATGATAGCTAATCCAAATTTCAAGATATTTTCAAAATTATCTCTTTCTGTGGTAGCAACGCTGCGGCTAGCAGCTAATACGAAGTAAATTATGGATTTAAAATAAGCTGCTTCATATTTATTAAAATATTTGGTATCGCACTACCATGTTTTCTTTTTATGAATTTAAAACTCTTTCGTTCATCTAGTCTTGCATTAAAACTTGCATCATACTGATTTTCCAAAGCAAAATATAAAGGGGATATTCTCATCTCTTTTATCCCAGAAGCTATGAAAACTCAAAACGTTAAATCTTCTAAAAATCGAATTCCTGTGCTCCTTCCAGACTTTGCCGATATCGATTAACGAATGGATTGCATCGATTTTAGCTCTTGAGAGCACTGTTGAAATATTGGCCTGTCGAAAACTTTTGGCGATCCTCCTGTTCCTAACTGCAACTGCAACCTCTGCTCTGTCCGATAAACAGTGTAACTCTTTCCTTATCTGCATAGCTTAAATTATTTTTCATTGAATCTTCTTTCTTTTAAAAGGAAAGACGTTCAGGGAAAAAAAAATGTTCTTTGGGAAAAATTCCTTGGCATTTTTAATATGCAACTTCTCCCTTTTATCTCCGCCTTTTTCATACGGCTGAAGTACAGCTCTGTATTTTAATTAAGCGAGATGTACAACCCGAAGGATATTTGCATTTAAATAACTTTGGAATGGACATTTTCGAGCATTTTTTTTTTCGCTCAAAATTTTCCGGTATTTATGGCAGACTGAAAATGATGCTCCCACCACCCTTCTTCACTGCCTCGATTTTTCGCATATACACAACACTTTTTCTCATTTTTGGTCGTTTTATTTTGGCGAGATATATGAGATGTTCGCCATTGCTCTGAAAAAAAAAATGTATATTCCTTCGGAATTTGCATGTTTTTTTAAAAAATGTTTCGTAGAATTAGTTTGCTTCGTGCTGCTGATTTATGGCCAGTGATGTGTGCGTAGAATTTAAAGAGTAAAAGTAAATCAAATTTTTGGCTATTATTTAGCTACCTTGTTGTTATTAATAGAGTTGTAACGAAGTTGGAAAAATTGTGGGATTTTTAATACTTCTAATGCTTGTTTTTTTTGGTATTAATTTTGTTGTTATGTTCTAATTGATTTTCTTGGCTTCTTAAGAAAATAATTAATGAGCACATTTCGTGTTTGCTAAATTCTACTTCCTTTAGCAATTAGTAAGTCAGATATTTTTAAATAATTACTTTATATCAAGTAGTTTTTTTTTTAGCTGTTAATAAATCTCGGTAATTATTTTCAAAGCTACAATATTTTTGCTTTTTTAATTATCGCAGCTTGAAAAATAACAACATTTTCAAAATTTTTCGTGTTTCATTAAAAGTGTGTGTCTGTTAGTGTGTGTGGGGGGGAGGGATCTGATTTTTTGGCGATTTGGAGGATTTTTGTTTACATTTGGCGTGAAGATGATGTACTGACGCAAGTGATATTCCTCCATTTGTAATTGATTGTGAAAAATTCTCTCCCCCCCTCTTATTCTTGGAGAATTTGAAATATTTATGATATGAAAATGTTACAAAAGTTATTTTTAAAGGACGATTTGATGTTTAAATTTTTTAATAAAACAAATGGAAGAAAAATATTTTTTTCTGATAATGTTCTTTAAATGATGCTCGCTGAAGTAAAGGCTTTCAATAAATGGATAATAGCAATAACAAACAAGTTGAAATCTTCATATGCATGAGTGGAAGAAATTAAAACAATTATCTTTGATACAATATGTTACATATGGAGTTGAGGCACCACACTCTTTTTGATCTTCTTTTAATAGGTACCCCTCCCCCTTTTTTTTCTCGTTCCTTTCATCCTTTTGCCGTTCCTCTGCTACTGACAAAAATTTTGCTGCAATAGAACAAACATGAATTTAAAAAAATCAAACAAGAAAACATTTACAAAACGTTTTAAACGTTTAAAAGTTTTAAAATGTAGGAGAACGCTTGAAATGCATCATAATGGCCGCTCTGCAGAAATTTCACTTGAAAGCGATAGACGTGTTACGGACAACGGAGAGGTTAATTTATATTTCTAAAATAAAATGCATCTGCGTGCTTGAGGTGGGGAAGGATAACACTATCTATGTTTTGCAAAAGAACTCTGATATACTCGTATTTTGCATCGGACTGATGTGTTGTAGAAATCATTGACAGGCTGGGGCAGCCTGGCAGGTAGGACGTTGGACTCGTGTCCGTTAGGCCGAGGATTCTCTGTGTGGTGGTGATTGATGTACGTATAAATCTGTCGTGGTTACAAAGTCCCCCATATTGAGAGTAATACCACTGGAAGTACTGGTTCAGTAGTGAACGTTCTCTAATCCAGGTCTAAATTACGATCTGTGAATGAAATGTATGAATGAAGTAAAAAGGGTTGTGTCGCGTGAGTGGCAATTCGTACTGTTTGTCCTAGATGACTCCACTGAAAAAATCAAGAGACGCACGCTATTGGCTCAAATCGCTGTCTACGTCACAGTGAGCTTGTTCAATGGCAAGTGCCATAAGAGACAACAACGCAACAGAAATCATTCAGAAAATTTTCCTCAGCATAGGAAAGAAGTTGGAATTGAACATTTCAGTATTGCTATCAATGCATACAGTTGCCTATCAGTTCTTCAACATTTTGTCTTAAAGAATTTGTCTATCATAAATCCTGCTTATTTACTGTATTTGAATAGAAATTAATTGAATTTTTTAAATTTTCTTCTATATATCGAAAAGGATTCTATGTTATATTTTTGAATAAATATTACATCCACTAGAATCAATTTTATATCCAGTAGAATTAAGATTAAAGTATATTAGATTTCAACTGGCCACACTTCACTAGAATCTAGGAGCATTCTGAAAACGAGGTATTTATCTCACTAATAAACACTAGTAACAGAGAATGATGGAATACTAACCATAAGTCTAGTATGCTTTATGTTTAATTTTCAAAATTTAAAATGCATCTAACGTTTTAAACTATTTCGAACCCTTTATCACACGTATTGCCAAACAAATGTTATTAAAACAATTCAGACCTAATGTTTTTTGATTAGACTGCAAGTGGTATCAAGCAAGCCAATCTTAAGTGGAGTCTATTGTTTCTCCACAATCGTTAGACATCCTGAAACTCTTGACTCTTCAAATGAGCGAATGCTGCTTTTTGTAATTGAATGTTTTTATTCTATGTAACGAATCCTTTATGTGCCTGTCAATCTGCTTCAAGTGTGTGCTTCTCTTTTTCAGCCACGAGGGACAGGGATCCTTTTGTGATATTCGGCAGCAGCCGGGCCGAAGAAGGTGAGTGATCTCTCTTTATCGAAACATTCATGAGTGCTCAGGGATTAATTGTATTTTATAACACATAATGGCTTTAACCCCTTGCGTACCATGTAACCACTAGTGGATACATGCTATGTATAAGGCAAAATCCCATTGTAACATCATGTGAATACATGGCTTCTTTAGGTGTACAACCAGAGTAACCAGCACAGGAAACATCATAAGGTAGATTTTCTTTTATTGGGATTGAATAAAAACATTTTGGATTCATTTTGTCTGCAGTTAACAGGAGGGTTGCAAAATGTCTGTGTTACAAAAAGAAAACAGGAAGAAAGAGAAAATTAAAATTATTGAAGAAAACAGGAAAATTAAAATTACAAATTTTTGTGAAATTTCTCGAAATGTTCCTTGGAATAAAAAGCTTTTTTACATGCATTACATGAGTGTACTGTCATTAATTTTTTTTTGAACATTGTAGCACACCCAATAGCGTCGTAACGTCAAGGTCAGTATACCCAGAAATCTGGGATTTGCGCGTGCGCTAGAGAACGCCGTCTGGTACGCAAGGGGTTGTATCCGAACACGTTCGAGGCACTTTTTGAGAAAAACATGTTGTCGACATATTTTAACCATATTTCTGAGTTTAAGAATATTCAAAATGAGTAATATAATGTCAGTATTTGAAATACGCTTTAACACTTTTTGAAAAGTAGCATTTAACAGCGTAAATTTAAGCAAATTCTTATAAAACTTCATATTGGCTACACCATAAACTATTATTCACATCCCAACAAAACTTATGCCAAAATAAACTACATAGTTTTCTACTACATATCAATCATTCATTTCATATTACTGGTTGTCTTTCATGTTAGAACTCAATATTCTATTGTGAAAAAAAAAAAGATTTTGTTCCCATATGCCTGTCCAATCTTTAAAGTTTTTCTATTGATTTTAGCATCTTGTACATCGCTTTGTATCGCATCTTGTACTTTTCCGTTTATCATCCAAGTACATTTGATATTTTTAAAAATACCAATTGTTTAAAATCATTGCCCTAAGATTCTTAATTTCATTTATTCCTTAATCCTTTTTAGTTTGCCAGAGAAATAAGAGGATTGTTAACAAATCAAAAAATTTTGCTCATTCTTTCATTTATGCTTTATTTTTAAAATTTATAAAGTAATTTTTATGATGGTGATATAGTTTTATGGTATAATGGTGAATAAACCCAATCATCTTCAAATCCTTAATTGAAATGGTCTTAACTAGAAATATTTTCAATCATTAGAAAAAGTAAAACAAACGGTAAAGTGCTTTTTGTTGGAGCTTTTTCCATTTTTCTGCTAGTGATGCCGTTGTAAATGTGGAGAAAGAAAAAAAGCAGCGAAATAAATAAAAAAAAATTGTTGATTTGTATATTTTAAAATTTTTTGCTGAGGTCTAAAAACAGTAAAATAATAAAGATACTCCCATTATTAATAACGAAAAGAAAAAAAAATTCATAAATTTTGATTATCATTTTTAAAATCAACTGAATTAAGAAATTAATTTTTCTGAAAAATATTGGGAGTTTTTTTGTATGAATTATTTTTTACGATCCAATTAATTTTACGTGTCTCCAAGTGCTGTGTCTGATACCGAGAGAGAAGAAACTCAGATTTCTATCAACCACTTTTTAACAAGTTTTATTGCACGCTGGAAGAGTCACCGGAACAATAAAGACATGTTCGTGTCGAAGAACGGTGTCTCCAAGCTCTTGATCGACAACAATGACCACCGCCTGATAGACCGATAACGAACTGAAAAGAAGTTAACCACAGCACTTTTCCTTCATCGGAGTAAGCGAGAAAAGAAAGAAAACTGCTGGGAATTATTTGTTCTGCTGACGTAAACACCGATGCCGCCATTTCCAGATAAGAGATACACTAATTCAATTATCCGGCACAACTTCTGGCAAGGAACCATCGCGGATCGACTCAATCGATGGATGCCGGACCAGGGTCCCCCGGGGAAACCTAATTTCATTAGTTTCTCGTTGATTGACGAATTATCTTATCGACTGCCTGCCTCTCTCCGCCCACATTTTTTATTCAACGATTTACTTTTCGGTCTGCTTGTTTTTTTTTATTTATTTATTTAATTCCGGCCGATTAGAAAGGCGACGGATGGGTGAGGTGCTCTTGGTGGTGCGCCAAAAAATTACGAAGGGATGATGGTGGTTTCTTCTGCTTTTCTTTCTGAATTTGCCGCACAGCATGCGATTTTTTCCCCCATTGGGGTTAATGAGACCCCAGTATAGAGCACGCTCAAGAACATCTCTTGCCTTTTCTTTTTACTAAATTGGAAAGACGAGAAAGTCATTAGGAAATAACTGACAATACTTTGATCGTTGGAAACAAGTTCTTTGGGAATCATGAAAATTAATCACTAAAAATATTTGAGCAATTGGAAGAAAAAATTGCCACCTGATAGATTCCCATTCATCATTAAGAACAGAATTAGGAATGTGAATTTTAGTTAGTAAGAATTTTCAGTTGAAGAAACATTTGATTCGTTGCTGATGCACTACAGTAATTATAAGAGCTTGAGGACGAATTCAAACATTATGTTTTAAATTCAAAAGGGTCAGAAGTAAAACGATTGTGGAGCTTTAAAAAAAGTTGCATTATATAAATTCAAGTGATTCATTTTTATTGATGTTTGAAAAGGAGTTACTTTTAGCATTTTCGTGGCTAATAATATTCACTTTCTTCTTGTTCTGTAAATCTTTCATGTGGCTCCAAAGGCAGAGACAGCATATTTATAATATCTGGAGAATAAGGTAGTTAATGACAAGTTTTGATAAGCAGTAGCTCGCTTACTAAACTCATTTGTTTATGGCTTCGACTAAAAGATGGTTTTAGAATGTTAAAAACATCATCCATGGGAACAGTGTTATTATAAATAGCAATTTTTAACATGAAAAGTTATAATTCGAAAGAATGTGAAAGTAGTTAAATAATGTTCTTTAGTGTTCTCTCTTGCTATATTCATTCTTAAAGGCATTTAGTGAAATTCTGAGTACTTATTTCAGTTCAAATATATAGGATAGTTAAAACTCGGTTTTCACTTTGCAGAAATTAACTCACCTGCAAGTTAGACTACATACTCGGTTACATTATTTTATGCGGGTTAAAGATAATTAAATAAAAAGTTTCTATTTAGATTAGGAAATAGAAAATTTTAGAATAAATTTACATAGGCTTGTTTCGGATGAAAAAAAGGAAATTAATTAAGATTTAGATTAGATTAAGTGCTATCATTACATACATTTATTTTATTTTCTTCTGTATAATAAGAAATGCTTTTTCTTTCAGTTGTGCCATCGTCCAACGAGAGTGCAAACACGTCTCTGTACATCGGGGTGTTCGTGGCTGTCACGGTCTTTTTCATCGTTCTTGTGGTTTTGATATGGATGGTGAAACGGATCAAGTCCAGAGATCCCAGTATGTATAGAGTGCCTGCGGCCTCAGGTAATTTTTATTTCCGCCTTTAAATTAGTGATTTCCAGCTACTCAAGCATCAGATATCCTTCAAAAATGATGAAATGAGAAGACAATCGTTGTTATTTGGCGGTAATGATCAGGAAGTACATTCGTATTTTCAACTTCGCAACAGTTGATGAAAATATCGAAACTCTTTGCATCCACTATTATGCGCCATAGAGGTGATGCATCAATTGGAGAAATCTTTCCAGAATGTTCGGTATATCGTGGGTATACATGGCAATGATGGAGATTCTCAGTAAATAGTGTCTTTAAGGATACCCTATAAAATAAAACTCCGATCAGATAAATCAGGTGTTTACTATCAATTTGTGCAAATCCACAGTTATGCCACATGGATTGGATAACACTTTCGAGAATGCTTGGCATATCACGGACATTTGTAACGATGATGGAAATCCTTCATAGACAGTGGTTTTGAGGATCCTCCACAAAATGAAACTCAGATCACACAAAGCAGGCTCTTCCAATCAATCATTGCAAATTCATATCTATGGCGCATAGACAGAAGAATCCTTTCAAAAAGGATTCATATCTTGGCATATCGTGGATATATGTGGCGATGAAGGGGATTATTATTTAACAATGGCTTTGAGAATCTTTTCTACAAAAGGAATTCAAATTAGATAAATTAGCTACTACCAATGCAACAGTGGCGTTAACAAATAGCGAACACCAGAATATCTGGTTGACGGTCTGTCAATATTTTCTGATCTGATTTTGGCTTGTTTTGTTCCTTACCCAAATAGAAATTTTTTAAAGTAATTTTGATTACTCATGAGATAAAGAAAAATGAAACACGTATTATAATAGTGTTTGGTTATGCAATCGTTCGTACATCGTTGTATTCATCGTTAAAATCAGAATAGCTATAAGCCAGTTACAATGGCTAATCGTCTCTGCGCTCGTATAATTCATTTCTGAAAACTTGTTTTAAGACATTAGTGTCCATGATTTGAAATGCATATCATTGAATAGTAGTGCTGGTTTATTAGTAAATGCTGTTTTTGACTTCACAAAGCTCAGAACTTGGATACTTTAATTCTAGCCAGTCGATATTTTAAATAAACCCGAATCAGAGATTAAAAATGGAGTACGTAGAAGAAATTTCACTAAGCACAGTTCTAGAAACTTATTTTAAGACATTAGCATCCATGATTTGAAATGTATATCATTGAATAGTAGTGCTCATATAAATGCTGGTTTTTGACTTCTCAGAGTTCAGAACTGGGATACTTTAATTCGAACCAGCCGATATTTTAAATAAACTCTTCAAATCAGAGATTAAAAGTGGAGTACTTCGTAGAAGAAATTTCATTAAGCACAGTTCACATGATCCAGTAGGAATTACTTTTGGAGAAAATCGAAACCAATTCCGTTGAGCTATTTTTAGACTTCTGATTCGGACCGCCCACCCACTCCGTTCCAGGAATGATTAAACCCCGCTCTCTGATTTCTTCGAGTTTAAAATAAACTGGATTGAGTCGAATCGTAACATTTCGGTTTGTTTGTTTCATTTCCACTCTGATGGTTTTATGTTTTGAGAAAATGAAACGAGCTCGCGTTTCTCGTCTCGTAGAATGAGAATCTGCAGTTGTTTATGCTATTCGGATATTTCGAATGATTATAAAAAAAAAAAAATCTGAAGCAAATGCATTCGTGCCTGAGTTACATATATCATTTTTCTTTGATAGCTTGAAGATTGAAAACTGAGTTATTTTGTATGTCTCTAAAATAAATTAATTACGATGGCAATCTCTATCAGCAAGAGAATGTTGAAAATATGAATTTCATTTTGTTTATGCTTTTCAGATATGCCGACTCATTATAAAGAAAGATTTCTGAAACTAATGCATTCATACCTGAATTATAGATAGAACCTTTGATAGATAGAATTCATTGATGGCTTGAAGACTATATATATATATATATATATATATATATATATATTCGCAATATAAGAGAAAACGAAACTAATTAAGGAAACAGAACCAAAAACTATTTCGGATTTGAATAAGATCAAAATTAAAAAACTATCATTGTATTTAGTGAGCGCAAATGCAGCTACTACTAAAATAGATATGAATAAAATAAATTAGCAATATAAGCGAAAACAAAACTAAGTTTAGAAACGGAACTAAAAATGGGAATCGAAATGAAAGATTATTTCATATTGCCTACAGATGGCTACATTGATTAAAAATTCTTATTTGGGACTTTAATAAGACTTCAGGTTTTCAGATGTTCACTATGTCGGAGAAAAAATAAAATTTTAGAATCATGTCTATCTATGTGTAGACGCAATAACTCAAAAACAAATTGAGATAGAAAGATTGAATTTGGTATGTGGACATAAAAATTGTAAATCCTTATCAAATTTTCGACTAAATCCGCCAAAGCAAAGTTTGGCCGTCAATGAGATGGCCTTTATTGTATGAGAATAGAAATCGTAGGGATGTAATTGAGCAAATGCTATTTCAAAGGGAATACTCAACTCTCTTAACATTAAAGTGAAATAATTCAAAGCACGCCTTTATAAATGAAATTACCACAAAGTCAGGGGAACCTTCCTTCTGATATAAATGTATTGGAAAATTCACGAGATGCAATAATGAATAAAATTAGAATTTTTAATATTCACGATAGATTTATGGAATAAATATAGGATTATATTCAATCTTTTCTATTCTCCAATCCTAGAAATTTGAGATCTAACTGGATAATTTTGTTGGCAATTTAGTTTTTAAGCATAGTAGAATTTAGAGCTAAGAAAAAAAAATAAAGTGAAGAGCTATGGATTTTTCTCTTGACTTTTTCTGTAATAAAATGATATAGCACTGTTTTTACTCCATAGTGTATTGAGGAGGGAAAAAACAAATGTAATAGATAATTATTCCTTTTTTCCAAGTTAGAACCAAACATTTTACAGAGACATATATTATTGGTCACAAGACCCTTATACCACATTTTATTTGCCTAGCTTTTTGTGCTCTGTCATTTATAATGTTTATACTCCCATGAATAAACAAAGTTATAACTATTCAATATCTTGAACGACTTCATCCCAAATTTAATACAGATCAACGTCTGATTTAAAAAATAATAACATTTTGTCCTCTTTTTTCTTGAGTTCGTAAGTTTTCGGGTCCGTAGTCATTCTTACAAAAAGATAGACGATTTACTACAAATGGATTTCGTCCAATATACTATATGTGAATACAACAATATAATACACACCAAATTTTGTCTTTCAAGTTGTTTGAATAATTTAACTATTAGAGTTGACCATTATTATTGAGTTAGCTAACTCAGAGTTGATAGTATTCTGGAGTGGGGCCCTTTAAGATTGGCGTCCCATGGACAACAACTGGTTCAATTGGCCTGGCTTAAGGTTATAATAACAATTTGCATAGTTTTTTTTCCTTTCAAATAGCCATTTGTTGTCATTGACCATGGTATTATGTATTTTTATTATCAATTGTGCCTGGTTAGATTAATCTCTGAAATAGTTGAATTATGATTTTTTATAAATAGTGTTTACTGCATTTTATAAACCTACTTCACCTTCCTTATTTCTAGTTCTCTTATTCGTACTGTAGTTCTTGCTTGAAATGTTTCCTTTCTTACCACAACATATAATTTCTAAATTTACTATAAACTTTAATGTAATAATAATTTTAATTTAAAATATGTGTTTTAACTTTAAGAAAACTTAATTCGAATTGTAATCCGAATAAAATATTTTTTAAGTAAAATGATAATACAGTTGATTAAGATGAAACATGATTCCACCTTGAAATTTTGTTATGGGATGAAAAAAGGTTCATTAAATTAATAGAAAAAGGTCATTGATTGGGAATATAAAAAATGGTATCATTAAGGAAACCTCATGTACACGATACCGTAAAAAATAGTTTTGACTTATAGATATAAACAAATAAACATTATTAGTTATCTGATATTTATAAACTAATAAACACTGATAGTTACAAACAAAGAATATTAGCTGTTTAAGCAATTTTATTGTTGAAAATTTAATTATTTGCTAAAGCAAAATGATTGTAACATTATTTAACTGCATTCTAAAGATCCTTCTGTACGATTTGGACATGAATTATGCAATAAAATTAATGACAAAAATACAATTAACATTCTTTCTTATTCATTCTATTCGTTCTAAATTCAATTTCTAATGTAAATTTATATAATTTTATTAAATAGTTAATCCAATTTCTTTTCCAGATGTGGTGGTTGTTCAACCCGATTTAACCCAGAATGCCTTACACATTCGGAAGGAGGATTACAACGAGAAAAGCGTGCTAGCAGGGTTAGGTTCGAATGCCGTGGTGCCTCTTCTACCACCCCCGCCAAAATACATCAACAATAATAATAAGGATGGAGATGACACGCACCATCCACTTATAACTGTCCCCATAAGAAACGGATTTCTCGATTCAACTGATAAAATACCGAGACCGGAATCTCCTGCTTCAGAAGTGAACTCATCAGGTAAAAATTATATTTAAGTATTTTGCAGTATTCGGATAGTTTTACAGTACCGTACTGGCATACTAGGTAGTGAGTCATGTATTTTATGAATTATTAGTAATAATAGAGTAGCTGAATATATATTTTTAAATTTTAATTCAAATTCATATGTATTCTTAATTTTAAATCATTCATCATAAATTATTCAATTGCAAATCAGTATAATCGAAAATCGATCATTGGACAAAATGTTGTTACAGAAAATGTCGAACAAAAGATTAAAAAGGGGTGAGGGAAGGAACCGTTTTATTGACTTTTATTTAACACATAAACTTTTATTTCATCTTTTCTAACTGAAATTGTTTACGTCATACGAAATATTAACTTGATGTCACTATTCTCCCCATATATAAAAATAAAATATAACTATAAAAAGGAAATGTTTATAAAATTTAAATATAAAGTATTTTAAAAATATTATATATTATTTAAATTCATGCTCACATTAAATAAAATATAGAATTTATATAAAATAGAATTACAAAAAATAGAAGTAATAAAATTTATAATAAAAATAAATATGTAATTTAAATAAAATTCTCTATTGCTCAGCAATATTCGAGTTGAAATATATATCAGTGTAAATAACTGTCATAATTTTTTAAACCATTTAATGCGTATATTACACATAAGTAATTATCTACTTATTATGCTTATATTCTGGGATTGCTGTTATGAAATCTCTCATATGTTGTAACTTTTTTAGTTTCTAGTGGAAGAGGATCGGCATATGGTGCTTCCTGTAACAATTCGGCTGCTTCCGTGGCGTTACCACCGAATGTCGATTCAGATTTGACTGTATGGGCCTCCGTAACTAAAGCTGGCGGTAGAATAACACTACCAGAAACAGGTTGGTGACTTTTGCTTTCCACGCTCCTGGTTTATTTATTCATTTTTATTAATTCGGACTGCCACCTATGTTTTATTTCTCTCTGTAAATTCCCTTTGTGGTGCTGCCATCTATTGCCCTAAAAGTGAAATATTAGATTCAAATCGTTTTATGCATGAAAGTATGTAAATAGTAAAATAACTATCATCCTCGTTTGCTTGCTTTTAGAGCATATTTTGATTTAATAAAATTTTGAAAGAAAGCTTAAAAATGGATTTTGTTCTTCAGGTATTTCTCTGACGATACCGCGAGGTGCGATTCGCAAAGGAAGCGTGAGTTTGTATCTTGCTATACTGAGAGATGACAAAGACAGACCTAACTTATCAGGTATGATCATGATTTTAATTTTTGATGTTAATTTATATTTAAAAAGAGTTTCTCCTTTTAAGAAAGTGTCTTAGCCCCTATTAATTTTTATTTCTGTTAAAAACATAATGTTTTAATAATTATATTTTGTTGTCTCTTATAAGAAAACTCCTTTGAAAAGATTATGCATATGTTTTACGTATGTTAAAAGTAAAATTGTATCCTTTATTAAATGATTTTAAAATTGCTGAATATTATCCGTGAAAAAGCTTTATTTTTTTTCACCTGTAAGATATAATGCAAATTTCTACAGTTAAAAATAATTTCAATTGTGTAATACTAAATCTAGTATTAGAATAAAATATCTTAAATTTATAAAATCATGTTTGAAATGATTAGATAACAACCCTTCTCTTATGGTTTATTATACACTATATCTATTTGCTCTTTATTATTTTGTATTTTACATATACACAGAAATTATCCCTCATTAGTTTGGAGCAAGATTTTACCCTACTGCCATAACATAGAGAACCAAGTTATTAAAACTTATTAAGCTTAGTTATTGAATTAATAACTTAAAAATAACATTTAATTACATAACTTAAAATATATCTGATATTTCAAATGTGTTAAGAAATATTCTTGGATAATTAGATACCCATTTAGAATATTGTAAAATAAGCTCATATAAAATTTTAATCAGAAGTTCAATTAAAATGATAAATAAAATCTGAAAATATTCTTACAATAATTTCAAAGAATATTGTTGCTCACTGTCTTTTAAAAATATTTAATTTTTTCAATAATTCTTGTTTTGTTTGAATGCATTTTGTTTGTATTTAATAATTTTTTAAAAATTAGTTTTTAATACAATTTGTAGTCCAAATTTTTATTATAAATTTCATGATTATCATTACTGTAAATATTATGAAATCATTATTTTTATTTTTATGTATGTAAATTTAACATTATTCACATCACGATAAAGAAAGATGCTTTCGTTGGTATCATAAACTTTAAAGCAATATATTGAATTATGTTTTTCACCTAATTATTGTTTAGGTGGCAATTTGATATATTGTTCTAAGCCCCTCAAAAGATACTTTTTAAAAACATAGCAACTGACATTTTAAAATTCGTCATCTCTTATATAACTACAGAGTTGATCTCTTTCTAACATCAGAAATTTTTCATAAATATTTATTAAATTATTAATTTTTTTTCATTTCTTCATTCTGAAAACGTTAAAAGTTGAAAAAAAAAACACTATTTAATTTTAAATTACAGAAATAAAGATATATACACAGCTAATTTTTCTTTAAAAAAGTTAGATTTAGAAAGATTTAACTAAATAATTAATATTTTACTAGACCAGGACATTATTCTGGAGACCACAAATCAGGAGTAGAATTTAAATATGATTGGCATGAAGAAATCAGAGTGCTTTTTCAAGAATAAAGAATAATTTTTAAAAATTTTTTTTATCTTTTAGTCAGCTTAGACAAACTGATCAATCTCTACCTTACACTGTATCACAAGAGGTTTATTATTTTAAAATTTGAGTAGGCTATTTAAAAAAAATTATAATAAACAGCTAATTACTTTTAATGCTGGATTTTTAAAAAACATTTTAAGATTCAAAGACGGAAAAAAAAAAAAAATTAGATTTCTTTTTTAAGAATTCTAAACTTAAAATTTAAATTTATATTTATAAAAGTCCATGACCTTTATCTGATATTCATGAATTAAGTTTTTGAGCTATTCACAGAATTGTTAATTAATTATTTAAGTTATTTTGGATAACTTACAAAAGTGCTTTTCTCAGATAATACATATCCCCCCCCCCTCCACACATTCTTCTGTCTAGAAGTAGTTCCAGTTAACCCATGTTAATCTAATGTATGTCGAATTTATGTATTGTACAAACTTTAAATGTTTGTAAAACACACACATATGTATTCTAAGCAGTTTCTCGCAGTGAAAATTTCAGAATTTTTTTTATATCAATTGCTACTAAAAAATAACATTTATATTCTCAACAAATGATGAGCGATGATTTAATCTGCAAATATGACTATAATTTATTTAGAATCAGAATAGAGGTTTTTTAGAAATAGAATATTTCGATTAAAATATAAATGTTTGTTTTCTATAATTTTTTTATTTTTAATTGTTTCCACGATCGATTTGAATTCTTAATATTTATATGTTTCTTTGGCTGTGATGTTTAGAAAGTGCAGCAGCATTCTTAGCTATGCACCTACTATTCACAAAGCATTTTTAATTTTTATAGAATACTAGCTGGTATCCGGCGCGTTGCTGCACATCGAAAAAATAATATTAAGTGCAAACAATCAATAATTTGGCTGTGTTTTATCGAAATAGGATGAACGGTACGATAGTATATAAAATACGAACGAACAAATATGCATTTTTATATATTAGATTTGTGTATTCTTTTAAAATTGTAGAACTTGGTGTTCTTTCAGAATGGTAATGAAAGAAACAATTGTGATTCGTTTAATATTCGTTCAGAATTCTCAAATTTAATTCTTGAAAATGTGATCAAAATATTTTCTTTCAAAATTGATTAAACATAGAAAATATATTTATACCATAAAATCGTTGGAAAGATAATTTTTGAAAAATAAGATGGTGCAAAATTATTTGTACTACAATATTTTTATCAGTTACTGAGCAAAATAGTAAAATTTAATTGAAATTTAAAAACCCTAGGGTTGGTCTTCCCAAAATTTTCTCGCATCATCTGTAATAAAAGTTCTGAGAATACTTCTGAGAATGACTTGCATGACATTTATGTATTATAGCTACAAAATATTAACCTTTCACTTGTATTTAGCATTTCTGCAAAATCTATTATCTCCTAGGCGAGTTATTTGAAGATTAATCATTGGTAAATAAATGTGGTTGAGATTCGATTTTTTTTTTTTTTTAAATTTTAGATAGTTGTACTATTCCTATTCTGATGTGTTCTGACGATGATTAGGTGTGTGCCCAAAGTGGCGTTACACCGGTGAAAAACTTACAATTACAATTTAAAAAAATTAGAATTTAAATAGCTATCAAAAGACTCGATTTTCAAACATAACTTTCCCATGCTCGTGTACAAGATGCAAATGAAGCTAAAGGTAGCGCCAAAGAAACATTGAAAAAAGTAAAAGTAAAGAGAGAAAGAAAATAAAAGCATATAGGGAAAGACAAAAAATAATAAGAAAAATAAATAATAAATAAAAGCATATAAATAAATATAAATAAAGAATAATCCATTACCCGGAACAAAAAGCTACAGATACAGAGCTCTTTCTGCAATTTTTCAAACAGAATATTGTCCACTTTTAACAGTGCTTGAATTTCTCTGCGCAAACTTTGAAGATAGGCAAATAATAAAGTTAATTTAAAGTCTGAATATGGTAAAAAACATGTACACTAGAAAAAATGATTCATCACAAGGTATAACCGAGAAAGAGTACTTTTTCCTTTTGCCAAAAAAGAAAAAAATGGAGAGCAAAGCGATAATAGAACAAATTATTAACCATTCCGCAGGTATAAACAATAAGCTGAACGAATGAACGGTTCGAAGAGACATATAAGCTCGAATGAACGGTTTAGGAAGGCATAAGAGACATACAGAAAAACATTCCTTTTTATTTATATAAGATAATATAATTCGTCTCCCATTCTATAATGAAAAGAAATAATAAAAAAATAGCTTAAATTAAATCTCTTCTTTCAACAGACAAGGAAACCATTCTGAGTCCCGTCGTGCAGTGCGGCCCGCCTGACCTCACCTTCACAAAGCCTCTAATCTTGAGTCTTCCGCACTGTGCCGTGCTGGACTCCCCTGAGAAGTGGACCATCAGCATCTTCAGCAGCGACCCACCATCGGCGGAAGAGGAGTCACCTGCGTGGAAGGTGCTTATTCATTTTTCAATAATTCTGGACACCACAAATCAGGAGCAGAATTTAAATATGATTAACATGAAGAAATCAGAATGCTTTTTTAAGAGTAAAGAATAAATTTTTTTTATCCTATAGTCAGTTTTGACGACCTGACCAGTCTGTAGCCTGATAGTAGAATAAAAATGTATCACAGATTTATTGTATTAAAATTTGAGTTGAAGATTTAAAAAAAATTATAAAAAACAACCAATTTCTTTTAATGCTGTTTTTTTTTTAAACTTTAAGATTTAAATGCTAAAACTGTGATTTTTTTTGGAGGGGGTCTTTTTTGTGTTTTTTTAAAATTCTAAACTCCAATTTTAAACTTATATTGATAAAAATCTATGATCTTTATCTGATATCGATGAACTAAGCTTTTGAACCATTCCGCAGAATTGTTATGAATAACAGCAAATAACATCATATTTTCTATTATATCAAAATTCTATGTGTACAAGTGCACACTTTAAATTCGACATTTAAATATTATAGCTGATGTTTCTAATAAAATATATCATTTCGTTTTTTATCTATAGCGATTTTAACAACTGATCACACTCACAATTTAAGATCAGATCATTTTTTTCATCATCATTTTTTTGCCGTTCATATCATTTTTTTTGTTTTGTTTTTGCAAATTTGACATTTAGAGTTTTGATATATTAGTGAGTTTATATATTTTTATACATATAAGAACTCTAAAAAAGGCTGTAAGAAATTAAACTAAATTCCCACTAAAATTCACCAATTTCTTTTAAATGTATTAGGTCACTGGACTATTTAATAAAAAAAAGCATTGATGTATTCCTAATCTTTCATTTTACTTTCATATTGTTGCAGATTATTGCTTTTATTTTTCAATTAAACAGATTTTTCTCACTTTAATACATTTTAATTTGTTTAATATGGCAAATATTTTAATGAATTGAAGTGATAGATTTTATTTTCTCAGTATGTTTGAATATTTGATATGGCAAACATTTATGCAGATGAAATTGCAAATCTTAAACTTTTTTATAATATTATCATAAAAAGTAGTCTTTGAATTGTTTGTCCAGTAATTTTTTATGTTAAATAGAAAAATTAAAACTGTTATTTTAAAATAAAGACAACTTTCTTGTCCTTTTAAACATAAAATTTAAATCTGAAATTGCAAGAAAAACAGGAGAGAGAATATATAAATTATAAAGTTTCATTATAAATTATAATAAAAAATTATGGTATATCACAGTAAACAAAAGTTATTAAGTAAGACTATAATTGCAATATTTTTCTTTTGCCATTAAGTTTAGGCAAATTTAATTTTTTCACACTTCTTTTAAGAACATGCTAGTTTTGTTAAAAAATTAGAACTTTTTTCATTCATAGGATTTTATAATTTTATGATTGTTTGGGATTCGCATATTACTTATCAAGTATATTGATGTATGTAATAAGATAATTTATCTTTAATTGATTTAATCAGTTGAAATGGTTTCCATTGATATATTTTTATTTTAAATTGATCTGTCATGATACCTTAAGCTTTAGATTTAGATTATATTCCGAACCTTAAAAAATTAATGCTTAAATTTTAAGATAAAATACAGAGGATAGATGTGTATGTCTGGGAACTATATTTCTAATCATTATACTGGTCTGTCAGCATAAGTTAAAAATACCATTTGGGATTTTTGTAATAATAAAAAATAATACTCAGTATTGTAATAATAAAAAATAA
>JAPMOQ010031668.1:2164143-2181270 GCA_026543055.1 Argiope trifasciata
TTGTAATAATAAAAAATAATACTCAGTATTGTAATAATAAAAAATAATACTCAGTATTGTAATAATAATACTCAGTAAATACAAGAATGGTTTGCATTTACAGAATCTGGTTACTGTTGGTCAGGAGACAATTGTAACTCCTCTATTCTGTCAAGTGGATTCCCACCACTGCCATCTGATGACGGAACAATTGGGGAGGTTCGCTATCGTTGGAGAATCCATTTACGGACAAAAGGCCGTCAAATCTATCGCCCTAGCAGCCTTCGCCCCTGCCTTCCACTCTACCACTGACTACACAATTCGTGTCTACTGTATAGAAGATACAAAGGCAGCCATACAGGTAACTAGCTAGTTTCACGTTTTCCGTAGAAGTTCCTTGAGTATTGCTACCATCATAACTCAAATTTCACTACAACTTCACTAGGGAACTTTATTTATCATGCAAATATTTACATAATAATTGCATACAAAAATATTTAACAGAATCCTCCATATTTGGCTCACAACAATGGTAAATCATGATTAATATTTGTTGAAATTATGAAAATGATTTAAATTTTAAATCAACTATAAAAATATATTTTTTTTGAAAATGAGGCAAAAAATCTTTAAAATAAATTTGCAACATTCAGAAAAAATTTAGACTTATTTGAAATGGTATTATTGAAAAGACAATTTTTTTAAATTTTAAAATAATGTGGAAATCAGTTTTATGCAATGATATTTTTTGGAAATTAGTGCAGAAAAGCTAATATCTCAAGAAATATTTTTTATTAGTTAAAGTTCTAATTGAAATTTTAAAAACATACACTCTCTCAAAGTACACAAATTGGCCAAATTTGATTTTTGATTTTTAAAAAAAGCAAAAACAAACTGGCCACTGTGTCAAATTTGATAAATTTTGGTCTAACGTTTTGGCCCATAGAACACAAACATGCATACAAGTATACATCCTTAATATTGTTAATATTTTTGGTAAATTTGCTAATTTTATCTTCTAAGACAATCTAAAGTGGTTTCATGCTTCAACCAATGATTAATTTTATTTATTTTTGCAGGGCATGCTCCAGGTGGAGGAGAAATTGCACGGCTCCCTTCTAGACGCTCCAAAATCCATGCTCTTGCAGGACGGAGGATCCAATTTATGCCTTTGCCTTGAGGACATCTCTCCAGGATGGAAGTGCAAGCCCATGGCCAACTACCAGGTAGAGCAAATCTCTTCTATTGGATATAATATTTCTAACCATGCCTCACACTTTCCGACATTTTTTTATTAAATCTAAAAATATACATTTAACATGATATTGGGATTCTGGTCAATAAGCTTGGAATAAGCGCATTGTGTTTTACTGTTCACTGGGAGATACGATATGGAACTATTTATTCTTATCTTTCTTCATCAATAAAAAATACACTAGATTGGTAAGGTAGAGAACTAAATTGTATAGGCCGCGATTGACTGGTTGGCAGGGGGGTTCGACTTGTGTCCTTTAGGTTACGAGTTCGAATCCGCCAGCCTAAGATTCTCCGTGTGTGGTGGTGACTAGGCGTAAGTGTAAATCTGTCGTGATCACGACCTCCATGTCGAGAGTAATGGCATTGAGACTACTGGTTCAGAAGTGGTCGTTCTCTGATTAAGGTCTGAAATACGATCTATGGTTGAGTGAGTGCAAATGGATGAATGAAAGTTCGTCCCGTTAAAAGGGTTGTGACGTGTGAGTGGCAAAGTCTTAATCTTGGCCCTAAAAGGCACCACTGAAAAGACCAACAGAAGCACTTTATTGGCTGAAATCGCTGCCTATGTTACAGAGGGCTTCTCCAGTGGCAAGTGCCATAAGAAACCACCACATTATGTTATGTGCCAGATATTTGGAAGATGGACAAACTCATTACTCGTAGTAGAAGGAAATTATAATCTTTAATTGGTGCAAAATATATACCACATGCATTGGATAAATTTTACTGGTATAGCTTGTATATTTGCCATCATGAAAGGCTTAAAATATTCTCTAGTTGTCATAATTACTACAGAAATACCTCGTCCTGTTGAAGTACCGAATGATTGATATCCGCAAATTATTATATAAAAACTCTGGTCAGCAGAAAAAGCACATATAATTAGTCTTCCCACAGACGGTGAGTTCTTTCATTGTAAATAAGTTAGCTTGCTACATAAAATCGCTGTTGTTCTATCCTCAAGAGAAATGAAAATTGACATTCTGAGTTGTGTTATTTCACATTTCAAAATCTGAGGTGCCCCTTTCTCTCTAATACTATGAATGGCTTCCAAGTGGCATTCGTCAGTCCTTGGGTATGGCAAATCAATCACATACAATATAGTTTGATTTTAAATTCTATGCATTTCTAATTTTTATTGATGTGATTTAGTACCATTTTTAACAGATGCACTTTTTACAATTTCTATATTCTTTTACTCTTTGTTATTTGTTAATATTTAAATAATTAAATTGCTAATGGTACCGAGTTCCTAAAATTTTTCGAATTTGTTATTCACAATTTTTAGCAAAATTATTCTTCGACCTCATGTATGAACAGAAAAATTTTCATCATTAAAAAATTATGTAAAAATTAGAAACTTTAATTAAATATAAACAAAAATTTACAGATTATATTGTTTTGTAAAAACTTTAAGGATTATATTTCCAAACAGAGTTGCCTTTGCTTTCTAATATTGGATAATCTAATAACCTTAACCCTATTTTTGTAACTCTAGCATTTATGTGTGTATCATCTCTTGTTGTTGTAATATATAATTTACAATAATACACGTCAGTAGCAATCCATGATATTTGTGATTGTATAAATCTCTAGATAATCATTCTAATGCATTTGATAATTGATTAATAGGAAATCCCTTTCCATCACATTTGGAATGGGCGCCAAAATCACCTTCATTGTTCTTTTAAATTGGAGCACTTGGACCGGTCCTTGCAAGCCGTCAGTTGCCACATTCTCGTCTACCAGAGGGGCGTTCAGGCAAATAGGCAAGTGCTAAGGATCAGCACAGATTACAAAGAGGTGAGTACAAAGCACTGTTTTTTATTTTCAGTTTGTACTCATATTTGCCCATAATTGTGCTTGATAATTATCCATATCTCTGATAAGTATGAAAGTCAGAAATGTAGGTTGTTTTAACCTCCGAGTTGTTTAATGCTTAAACTGAGTGATGAATTTATGTATTCTTTCACTTATCTTGGGTCACATTATCAAACAGACAAGTCAGGTAATTGTCTAAAAGCCTTAGGCTCCAATTTTTTTTAAAAAATAAAAAATAATGAAATGTATTATTATACATCTTTGAATGTAAGGATTCCGTTAAATATTTAGAAATCTCAAAAATTGTTCTGCTCAGTTGCAGTTATCCTTATGGCAGTCAATCCTTATTATACACCCTTGCTTTGCTGAAGGACTCTTACATGCTTGAATTCAACTCTACACTTATCTAAGATTTATGAAGTGCAGATGAAGTATTATTGGTTCTCTTCTGTTTTCAATTGAGGAGCACCATCAGTAGCAAAATTATTGGAAGTTTATTTATAAACATGAGAGTTTATTACCGGACTGATTTAACTATTAAGTTATATGAAATAAATTAATAATATATATGTATAAATTTTAAGCTACAGCCAAGGAATGAAAGTGCAATTTTGCAATACATATTTGAACAAAACTGAAAATCATTATTATCTATACTTATAATAAAGCTCAATGTGTGTGTGTTGGCGCTCTACAGGCCAGACCGTTGGACCTACAGCTACCAAATTTGGTACATGTATACCTTGGAGGTCGGGAATGTGCACCTCGGAGCCCTTTTTTCGAATTTTTAATTAGAATTTGAATTAATTAAAATTTAAGCGAAATTTCGACGTTTTTCCGCTATAACTTCCGAAAATATTATTGCACAAACATGATTTTTATATCAATTTAAAGATAAAAAAATTAGCTTTCTAACGGTATCAGTTTTTTAAATTTATAACGTAAACTTCTATTTTTAACGAATTTTTAAAGAAATATTTTAATTATGTTTTTATCACGTGACTGGATAAAATAAAAGAATGCCGGAAGTTTGAAAAAAAAAAACTATCATCGTAAATCAAGTCTAAAGAAATGCAGCTTTTAACACGTGACTGGATAAAATAAAAGAAACATAAAATGTGATATTTTTAAAAAAAATAAATGCAAAGCAAAAGATTGTATGATTGTTTGCAATATCTAAATAATTAATTTTATAAATCTTCTTTACGGTAAACCAGATCGAATTTAGACAGGATATGCATTGGAATCCCGACTTAATGACATATTTCTATTATCGTTTGCAATATCTGTATCATTAATTCAATATATATTTTTTTTCATTATAAAATGTGATAGTTTCTAAAAACATAAATGCAAAGCAAAGGATTCTATGATCGTTTGCAATATTTAAATCATAAATTGAATAAATTATCTTTATTTATACAGGATTGAATTTATACAGGATCTGCATTCAAATTCCTTTCCAATGGCCAATTTGTAAAATATTATTAATAGCCATATATATTGTTTAATACTATTAATTTGATCTAAATGAAGTAAATAATTACATTTTATGTAGTTTGAGTCAAACAATGCATTTATGAATAATGAGTTTTAGATTTCTTTATACTTTGCTCTGTGAGCCCTATTTTACAAAATGTTTTTATTAATATTTTAAATAAAAGTTGCTACACCAATTAGTCTTCGAAATCCATCATTAAAACTGACTGATTTATAAAATTAAAGAATATTATTAGGAAAATGGGTTCTTTTAGAGCTTTCAGTCCATCATCTTAAAGAAAATATTAATTTCAGGCCAATCAATGCCCGGAGTTACTTCAAGGCTAATGAATATGAGATTTAATTGAAAATTTTAGAACCCATTACTCATGGCGAACCAGCTGGTCGCCAAAGGCGGCTAGTAATAAATAGAATTAGATATAATTTTTGAATAGAATGTCTTTTAATTACTGAAAATACAATGTTGATTCACTTTTCTGTAAGAACATTTATGTTATTTTCGATTTTATGTAATTCCGAACTTTCCATCATTTGAAGTTTCCTTGGATTAGGTTTGAAAATAAACAGATAATCTCAATAAATTAAATCGCTATCAGTAATGTTTAAAGAGAAAGATAGAACTAAGTTATTGAAGAAAGGTTTAAACGATTTTGAATAATTATTATCGCTTCCTCATACTATGAATAATTTCTTAATATTTTTTTTATTCAAGATATTGAATAGTGTTTCTATTTGTTCCAAATTTAATGTCTTTTTTTCCATAATTTTTTAAAAAACTTCTAGAGGAATAATCCATTTCAGCTTACTATATTTAAATTATTTAGTTATGAATTAATGCTTATTATTTTTTTTGCAGAAGTTACCTTCCCCTTCCCAAAGTACAATTGCATCTTCTCTCTCCTCATCCATTATCACCGAGAGCAGCTCAGGGCCTCTGCTCGCCGTCGACCCCACGGAGAACGTTTTCAGGTGAGCAACGTTAAATTAATATTTTAATTACATGTCTCTTCTTGAGTTTTGCTACTTTTAAACTACTTATTTCCTGTCATTTTAGAGCACAAACGTAACAATATACAATTTATTGTAAACAATTATATTACGTAAAAATAGAATACATTTTGCTACGTTTAAGTCGCTTATTTCATAATCTTTTTACAGCGCAAACAATTTATTCTTTTTTGTGAATAATATCTTAATTTTGTTACATTTGAATCACACATTTTTTTTCTACCATTTTACTGGGCTAATAATTCAGCATTTTTTTTTTTTTTTGTTTACAAATGCACTGTGCATATTATTTCAATCTACATAATTCCTAAGTTAAAGAAAAAGATTTAAAAAAACCTATTTTATTATATCTGTAATCTATAGCAATGAACTTCATGATTCTGGCATTACAACCGCAAAATTGTGAACTTTTGTATGATATGAAACTGCACATTATCTTAAGCTGCTCTTTAATCCTTTATTTAACAAATTATTTTATCATCATTTTTTTATATTTATTTCTGAACCATTTATTAAGTTTTGGTTCAGACTAAACCCGGATAGAAAAAATAATTTAACTAATTCAATTAATAATAAAAGATTTTTAATGTTATTTTTAGTTGACAACTACTGTTTTCTATAGGGAATACATTTTCTTATATTCTTACATATGCTGTCTGAAAAAAATAGACATATTGTGAAAAAATCGGTTGGTTTTAAAAGATATTTTAAAGTACCGCTGGTTCATAAAGGGTTAACATGACCTTTTATTTTGATTTTGCAGAATGTTCTGAAATTAAATTGGAAGTTTAAAAGTAGCAAGACATTTTGAAATCATGAGTGCTTCTTTACTAATATTTATTTAGTACTTTAGCAACAATACTTTTTTTGAATTTTTGTATTTATGTTTGAAACTGCATTCAATATAAATTCAATTCAAATAAATGTGAGTTCGGTTATTTTTTACAGGTTGACTCCCGACGTTCGCAAACAGCTCTGCATCTGTTTGGATCCTCCCAATAGTAGAGGAAACGACTGGAGGAGGCTGGCAGAGGAACTTGGAGTCAACAGGTAATCAGCTCTTGTATAATCCAGTAGTCTGATGCAGGAAATCGAATTAATTTGAAAGCTGTAATTTTCTTCTTAGGATATTGAATATAAATATTTGAATTTTGGTTGCACTGCAGTGTATATCTTGTATTGGATCTATCCCTTTTATAAATTACTTGGTAGTACCGGTGCGTTGCTGCCGCAGAAGAAATAATCTTGGAAATATCGTTTGGAATTTCAAATAATTATCTTGTTTCATTAAGAATGCTATTTATTTCCTTATCAACAATGAATAGATTCATTGAAATTGAAGGATATATGAAGAAAAAGCTTAAATAATATTCTATTTTTATTATTCTATTCCACAAACAATTAATTACTTTTATATATGAGATTTGATTCTTCTTCTAGAATTGTAATGTTTGGTGTTCTTTCAGAATGGTATAAAGGAAACTATTTATTGTATCTCGTGATTAATTAATATTCGTATAGAAATTTATTGTTAGAAAATGTGTTTAAAATATTTTCTTTTAAAATTTATTTGGCATAGAAAATTTATTTATACCATAAAATCTTTAATCTAGTTTAAAAGATAATTTTTTGAAAACTAAGATGGCGCAAAATTATTTACACTATAATATTTTCAGAAGTTACTGCAAAAAACGCAAAAATTTTATTAAATACTTAGTTAAAATTTCAAACTTATACGATTGGCTCCCCTAAACCTTTTTCGCACACTCTCTAATAAAACTATTACCTCAGAGAAAGATTTACATTGCATTTACGTACAGTAGGTCCAAAATATTAACGTCAATCTTTAATTTAGCATCTTTACTGAATATGTTGTGTCTTCTTGGCGAGTTAATTGGAGGTTAATCCATGATAAATAGATGAGGTAAATAGATCTGAAAATATTTTTTATATATAATAGATAATTGTATTATGCCTATAAGCTTCGTGTAAATGTAAGCAATATGGTGTCGAAGTTTCTTCCGAACTGGATGAGCGATACAGCAGCGCATAAGAGACATACAGATAAACTTTCATTTTTATTTACATAGATAAGCAAATAATAGACATTGTTTCATTAATTTTTGAGCTTCTTTTGAAAATTTGTTTTGAAGAATTTTAGTATAATTTATTTAAAATTTCATTCTTCTTCATCATAGGTACATCAATTATTTTGCCACGAAGAGTAGCCCAACAGACCACATCCTGGACCTATGGGAAGCTCGAGAACAAGAAGCGAACAGTCTGGGCAATCTCCTCAATATCCTAAGGGTGATGGGTAGAGGAGATGCCGTGCAGGTGGTTGAGAAGGAAGTCGGGTCCTGGATATGAGATTCTCCCCAGCCCAATTCTTGTGATTCTTCCAATGGTGCCTCATGTATATAAGTGGACTTTTACTCACCATTGTAACATATGTAAATAAGGCACATCAGTGGATTGCATTTTCCGACTATTTATAGGGTCCTGGACCCGACAAACCGAGTGAAAACTTCCAAGAGGCTTAGACTGGTTTGGGCCATTGGTTCAAGATTTGTTGTCGTTTGTACTGGAGTTTCATTTCTGCACTTTCCTCTCAAGCTGAGGGATTGGAGATTGTTTAAATGTGAAAAGAAAAGTTCTGATTCAATCAATCGTTGTGATTGATTTATAATTTTCTTTTTCTGAAGGCAAGAAAGTGTTTTGCTATCAGCTTTAGGAATGCCTTTTTTTTCTTTGCTAAATTATATTTCATTAACAATCAATTTAAAACAGTGTCGTTTACTGACACATTCTTCAAAATACTCTAATTTAAGTTAGTATCGCTTTAGGTTATGTTTTTAGAAAATATAAAAGTGATTAAATCATGATTCTATCAACTGAAAATCGACTTTATGGAAAGTTCTGCATACAACTACTTTACAAGTAAAAGTTGAATTATATAAATATGCATTGATTTATATTAAATCATTGTTACAAAGAGATTATTTTATTGATGTTGCATTGTGGCAAAACAAAGAATATGTGTGAAACAAAAATACTATTTGGTCTTTAAATTTTGGTGCTAAATTTTAAATGTTTGAAGAATGTGTTGATAACTCTTTTTTTTTTCAAAGTATTTGGCCCATAAACTATGTGTAAATATCGAAACATTGGAGTTCATATAAATCTAATTGTATGTACTGAAAATTGTTCATTATTTTGTTTTTAATATGGTAAAATAATGTTGATATACTTCTATACAAAGCATGAATAACTCCTTAGTGATGGAGCTATGCATTTTAAAGCACAGATTTTCAGAATTGTATAGGTGGTTAGATAATGGTAAAAAAAATTATTGCTTTATATATGTAAATATTTTAGTTGGACAATCACAGGTCATAAAGATTTAGTGCAATAATTTAGTCCGATTTTTGTTTTACTTTTGTCTATCAGTGTCTTCCAATATGAGAATTTCACATGTGGATTTCTCCTATCATTGATTCCTTTCCAGCTTTTAAAAAATAATCTTACCTGTTTACTTTTGTCTTTTAAATTTTTTAAACACACCTTTTTTTGCTTATGTTGATTTAAAATTGACTGTTTCTGAAAATTTATCATCTTGGATCAAAATAAATTTCATCTGTTTGTAGAGTACAAACAAATTTCATCTATTTGTACCTAATAGGGCATTTGTTTAAGGAATATTTCAATGATTCTCTTCGGTCTAACAAATGTGAAGCATTTGGTAACTTAAATATAATCAATAAGTACGATAAATAAAGAGTTAAACCTTTGTGATCTGATGTAAGAGTTAAATTATAAAATTAAAATAAATCCATACTAAAAAATTGATGATTAATAAAACATGAATCGCATTATAAAGGGCTTTTTGTAAAGATATGATCTTTCAAGCAAAAATAAATGTGTTTTTTTTCATCGTAACAGTGTTTTTATTTCTCCTACTATATGATTATAAATTAAGAAATAATAAATTCACTTGCTTTTCTTATGCAGTAGCTTTTTACCTCCAAGTTATTTGTTTAACAAGGAATTTTTTTTTAAATCAAAAAGTTAATTCGCAGCTTAATTTTAAATTAGAAAAATAAATGTATTTGCTAGATTAGCATTCTATTCTGAAGTTAACTTATGCTCTTTATGAAACCATTGTGATTTTTGTCAGATGATGTTTACTAAATTCCACTCCAGAATTGTTGAAGAATGTTTCATCTCAATAGATACGATTTGTGTATATACATCGGATATTTGTTAAAATTGGATCTCCAACTTTCCTATTACCAAAGTCCTAAGAAAAATAAAATATAAGAAATAAAAATAAGTAATGAAGTCCTTAATTTATGGAGTATCACTTAGCTGATCTGTGACTATCGAATTACTTCATATTGATGAATTAAACAGTTCTTGTTCATCAAGAATATTGGTATGCATTTTTTTAAACTTAGTGGAATGACTGCTTTGTGCTTTTGTCTTTGTACTTGCAAGTTGTGCATTTATTTATTTTTAGCGCATTTCACTTTGAACTTGTGTATATTATGTATAATTTTTTTTAATTTTTAATATTTGGTATGAAAATTTAAGTTAATCTATATAATGTCTTCCAAAATCATTTTCTTCCAAAAAGAAATGTTTAAAAACTCTTGCTTCCTTTGATTAAGCAGTTTTAAATAAAATCAATATAGCTTATGTGCAAAAAGAGAAAAATGTTATCTGAAAAATGGCAAGTAGATATCTCAACTGGACAACTATTTGCCAATTTTCTATCTTTCATCTCCTTTTGCTCCAGCATAATTTAACTGTTGTGATAATATCAGCTTGTTGTTCTGGGTTAAAACTTTTATCAAATTACATATGCAATGTTTGAATTTCAGAAAGAGGAAAAAAATATCTAAAAAGGAAAAGTTCAAAAGGTTAAATGTTCAATGATTTAGAATGAAAGAATTCGTTGCAAAGTTTAGGAAATTAAGGTATCGATAATGTTATTTCGATAAAGAAAATCTTCTAAGAAATTAATTTTTAAATTTGAGAAATGTTATATTTTCAATATTGAATAAATAGAATTTTACAAAAATTGTTGTATCTTAGAGAAGAAGAAAATTTTATTTTGTACGACAAAGTTGTATAGAGCTGTTAGTGTAGCGTGTATAAATTCGCCACGAAGGATGTTATACGCTGTGTTACCTGTTCGGGTGACTTATCACATGTACTTACTTGTATTCACAGCTAGTTAAGTATTGGATAATGTTCATTTTGTATTATATATAAATAAATATATATATATGGACTGTATAATGTCAAAGATTTACAAGAATTAATAAAGAAATTCCATATTTTTTATTTGTAATTTGTACGTGTTTTTCTTTATTATTGGAGGTAATTAATTTACTCTAGAACAAAATAGAGACATATTCTTAAAAAGAATGTATACTCCCTAGTATCCAATTTACGACTTTTCGATGTTTTTTCCTGACTATTATTAATTAATTATGTAATTAAGTCAGGAAGGTACAGCATTGTATTGACAATATTGCCAAGGAAGTGAATGTCTGCTACTATTCTCCTACGTGTCGTGTGACAAGAAAAGTCCATTGCTCCGTCAGAGTGTAATGGACCTCAATTGTTGCCATTGCTCCTGATTATAACAGAAAATCCTGAATAGGAGACACAGGATTTGTAAATTGTTCCTTTATGTTTTTCTTTAAATGTACTACTATGAAGTAAACATAATTTATATTAAATTGTGAACAGCTTATATCATCTAACTTACTGTTTCTCAGCTATTGCAGTGCAGTATATAAACATATATATATTATCAGTACAGAACTTTTTATTTTAACTCAACGATCTCTATGTTTTACCGGACCACTTTCACATTCTACGTGGCTTGAGATGAAAAGAGGGCTTAATACTAAAAAAGGAGTGAGGAAATACGTATTATATCAGTGAGTTTTGGTATAAAAACTTTTTATTCTGTTATTGGCGAGAAAAGAAATGAGTTTATAAAATTCCGACTAATCTGGCTTTTTTGTTATTCGGCCTGTCTTTCCTCCACATTACAAATACTCGGGAGTATACTGTATGTCATTTTACTAAATAATAAAAGAAATTTCTTATTTTAACTCAGTGTCTTTTTTATAAATAACTGCAGTTCTTTTTAAGTTAGTAAATCATGTACATAACAGAATGAAATTAAATTTAAGGTATCCGACAATATTAAAAACACTGGTTATCGACCATATTGATAAAATATTATTTCTTGTAGTTCAGACTTTTCTCTTTTCAAAACAGTTTATCTTTTCTAGGAATCACGAATTCTTCATGACCAATCTTACAGGAGAATTTTAAGTAAATAATTTTTTTCAGCTAAAATTTGTCTTCAATTTTCTCAAAACTTTAGTTTTTACAAAAATTCTACCCCGTTAACATGATATCTCAAAAACTAATAAAGGTATTTACATATAAACTTCAGCGTTTGTTTTAAATTATATGGACAATGAAATGGACCTAAAGTTGTATTGTGGGTGAAAACCTTTTTCATTTAAACGTGTTTTTTGAAAAATTAAATTGCGAATTTATGGAAAAATGCGTATATACTTATATTTTTGCCCGTTTCATTACATCTCAAAGTGTTTCTTGGATTTTGGTTCATTTCATTCATCATTATATTCTACAACTTGTGTGCAAAGAAAAATAGGAATGCTGCATGGCCATTTTGTGTAGAATGTTAACCGTTTCGGTTAAATTTCATTACAAATTACTACAAATTTTCCAATTTCTTAAAACATATTTTTAATTTTTTTTTTTTTTTGCTTTTATCGTATTAATAATTGACAATACATCTAAAAATCATAAATAGTTTTGAAAAATCCAATTTTTCAAATACCGGGTGGCCAGAAATAAAACACCCCTACTCTGACCTCCATGGATATCGAACTACTCAGTGTAAAGGCTTGAAAATTTGTGGACATGCTATTCAAAAAATGGGGAAACGGATTTCACGAAAAAAAAATTTAGTTCCAGAAATCACCGATAGGTGGCGCTGTACCACTGGACGTATGCTGAAAAGACACAAAAACACGTTTTAAACACATTTTATTTGAAAGTACCAAGCATACATGAAACAAGGACGTTATCGATGCAGGGAATGCTGCTCAATATGGTTCCCTTTCTGAAGATGTAAAATGTGAAGTCTGTGGACAGCTTGTTCAACTGCGGATCGTAACTGGTCATCTGAGATGCTTCTCACATGCAGACTGATACTCTCTTTCAAATCTGCCAAGGTTATCAGACGTTCTCGATAAACAAGGTTTTTTAAGTGTCCCCAAAGCCAAAAATCACACGGATTAAGATCCGGTGAACGAGATGGCCAAGTTGTCGGAAACGCGCGACTGATTATTCTGTCAGTGGTGAAATGTTGGCGAAGAAACTGTTGCACAGGGAGTCCAATGTGTGGAGGTGCTCCATCTTGCATAAAAGTAATGGTGTCAAGGCATTGGCGCTGCTGCAAATGGGGTACAACAAATGTTTCGAGCATCCTTTTGTACCTGTTGGCCGTCACGGTACATGTCTCAAGGCCATTGGAAGTAACCTCTTCGAAAAAGAACGGTCCAAGGATGAATGTGGCTGTGAATCCACACCAGACTGTAACTTTCGGTGAGTGGAGTGGAATCTCTTGGAAGGTACGGGGGTTTGTCGTGTCCCATATGCGACAGTTATGGGTGTTCACTGTTCCACTGAGGTGGAAATGGGCCTCATCGCTCCACAGAATCTGCCACGGCCACGATGCATCCACTTCAACTCTAGCAAGAAATGTCAATGCAAAGGTCAGTCGCATCTCCCTGTCTGTGGCCAGCAATTGTTGATTAGGGCGGATTTTGTACGGGAAACAATGCACCATTTTTCTGAGTACGTTCCACACTGTGCTATAGGGAACACCCAAGTGTCGTGACACTGCACGTGCACTACTGCAGCCTAAAACATTATCCATTGACTGTTCAACAATACCGGTGGCAACATCTTCAACGACATCTGAACGAACCGGTTTGCGTCCTCGACCAGGCTGAACTCCAAGATGTCCAGTTTCCTCGAATCGAGCGATCATTCTCCTGAGAGCTTGTGGAAGCAATGGTCCCTTACGCAAATCCTTAAGTCGGCGAAACTCTCGAAGTGCTGCTGGAGCATTTCCTTTATTCTCGTAAAACAACTTCACAAGCAAAGCGCGTTCTGGCAGCGTGACAGCCATCACTAATAAGAATGACATTCCCCACCTTTTAACTTCTTTTATACCCAGAACATGGCTTCTAACCATGCTTTATGCAAATTTTTCTGGTTACAGTATGAAATTGCAGTTACAACGGGAGTTCTAGCTTCTTTACTATTTTTATTTTCCATAAGGGGCAGAAAAATTAAAAAGGAAGCATGGAAGCATTCCATTCCGCATAAACATTTTAATTTTTATTATTATTTGTGTCTTTTGATCATAGTTCCAGTTGTGCAGCGCCACCTATCGGTGATTTCAGGAACTAATTTTTTTTTCGTGAAATCCGTTTCCCCATATTTTGAATAGTATGTGTACAAAATTTTGAGCCTTTACACTGAGTAGTTCGATATCCATGGAGGTCAGAGTAGGGGTGTTTTATTTCTGGCCACCTTGTATTTCCCTTCGAACGTAGTCGGATACCTTAAATGTAAGAAGAAAAAAAAATCTCAGCAATATTTCAAATTATTCATATATGTTCATATTCACACATTTTTTAACATTAATTTTATGAAAAATCCCGAGAAATCTGTTGAACAGTGTGAGTGATCAGTCTTTTTTGAAAATCAAAATAATGAGCCAACACAAATAATTTTTCACAAATAAAAACCTCAGTCAAAGAAATTCCAATTGAAACTATATTATTCATTTTTTTATGACCCACATATTTGATTTTTTTTTTTATTAGTTGAATGTGCAGTAAATATTTCAACTATGAAACAAATTACCTGACGATTTAAAACGATAATTTTTGTATACATTTAAAAATAATATTGCTTTTTTAATTTAATAAATTTATAATGACGATACTGTCGCGTTAATTATAAATAAACAAACCTCAGCATGCTTTATTAAAATCCCAATATGTAACACAAGGATAATTCAATTGAAACAGTAACAACAACAACAAAAAGTTTTAGGTCAAATTTCTTAAAGTGCGTTGCTCCAATTCGCCAATTTATGACTTAGCAAATATTATTTTTAAAAATATTATTCTAAAATTAAAAATAAAAATAATTTAAAAATAAAAATAAATTAAAAATAATTTTTAAAAATATTATTCTATTATTATGACTATTTTCTATAAAAATGTTGGAAAATGAGTATTTTTAGAAACATATCTATAATTAAAA
The DNA here is from genome assembly GCA_026543055.1 of Argiope trifasciata. Lineage (NCBI taxonomy): Eukaryota > Metazoa > Arthropoda > Arachnida > Araneae > Araneidae > Argiope > Argiope trifasciata. The sequence continues at coordinate 2,179,111 of JAPMOQ010031668.1, forward strand.
TATTTATGCTAGAAAACATTTGTGTATTGTGTATTTTATAATTTCTTTTATTTTCTAAAAATCTGTATAAATTTTTATGAATCAGTATAACGCTGATATTATAAAGAAAATTATGAAACTGAACTTTCTATTAAAATTAAGAGCATTAATTATTTTATTAAAATTGGTTTATTGTACTTTCCCCCTTATTACATACGGAAATGAGATGCAAGTTAATTTTATGAGTGAATTATTAATAAATAAATTTTATTTTTTGAAATTTCAAACGTGTACTAGATCAGAATCGATTTAGTAGTTGAAAGAAAGTAGCCAATTTCTAAATTGTTTTCGTTGGCAAATAATAATATTAAAAATCTTTCAATTTTTTTTCTTTTATTATTTTTGATTAAAATTTTAAATGGGAATTTTGGCCTCAGTGCTTTTTATGAAATTTTTTTACCCATACTCATTAAAAATGAATTATAAAAAAAGAAAATGAATAAGGATTGTATTGCAATATAGTGTAGGATTAAGAGACAAAAAAGAATTGAAATAAAAAAGAAACTTAAAAATGATTGTATTGCGAAAATTGTGTAGGATTAAGAGACAAAAAAGAAAAACATAATGTATAAGTAACAAAGGGATTTATTTACAACAAAAATATATACAAAACGCGTACAATATAACGAAAGTAGTACAGTTATGCTTACATTAAAAAAAACACTAATATAAATTGCTATGTACATTCACTGCATCTGACAGTAAAGAAAATATTCATACATATATTTTTTATTTCTAGATTTCATTTTAGAAAATATGCATTTGGCACAGGTTTTTTAAAAAAATTCTTGTGTTTCTATCGTAAAGATTTTTCGATAATTCCTGATTACGTTGTTAAGTGATTAATTTAAGCTCAGTCTCAATTTACACAAAATACCTGAAATTTTTTTTCAACCTTATAAAATATAATGCAAAAAAAATATTGATCAATTTAATTAGATCTTAATATCTAATTGTTTATAACCGCAGTTATTATTTAGTGATCATCATCTCTTTAAAAGAAAAAAACCCCTATTACATTAACTCGTAAAAAAATTGTATATTGTAAAAAAAAATATTATAAGCTTTGTATATAAGAAAAAAAAAATATTTTTAAAGATCCTAACAGATATACAGAAAACTGGTGTAATAGAAAAAAAATGTTCGTATGTATATTGGAATTTTAATTGCAACTGACTTGTTAAAACGCTTTTAACAGCTATTTTCAGAAAGAAAAAAAAATTTAGTTTTGTCAGAAAAATTAAGAAAGTAATACATAATAAAAAAGTAATTAATGAATACATTTTTTGTAAGAAATTATAATTTGCCATCATGCACACGTATCATTATAATCACATATATGTAAAAAGAAATTTTCTATTCAAAATTGCAATAAATATGTAATTACTGTGTATCATGTCTAGAACAATTTATGGAATGCTCATGCTTGAAATAATGTAATACAGAATTAAATAATAAACTATTGTTAAAAAATGTAATAATTAAATTAAAATTTGGCATGAATCGGATTACAGATTCGAGGATGTTTATTACGGATAATATTAATGATTTTAAAAAGCAAATAATATTATTTTGCAAACATTTTTAAAGCAAATATTGAATGCTAGTTCCACTGAATTTCTTCTCTTAAAGAATGATATTTAGATTCCTGATTGAATCAAACCGTCACTGATATGTTTATACAGAAAGCGTTATAGACAGGTTAAATGGACTCTGCGCTCAACACACAATATCAGAAATAATCTATAAACTTTAGCATAAGAGTCCGAGTACAAAGAGGACTGATTTTTTCTTCTATTATTATTTGCAAGTAAAAAAAAGAGTCTTTATTACGAAATTGATTGATTAGATTGCTCTGTTTAGCTTATTTAATACATAGCGTGCTACCACCATCTGTGATAAAATGTGCGACTTTGATACGCTCGTAACATCTGGTTAATATGTGGATTAGGATGAATTACTGCTCGTGGCACGACTGGATAAGGCATTTTAAGAGGATTTGGTATTAATTTGTGTAGGGGAATATGCCGCACAAAGTTTTGTGTTGGTACTGCCATGTTCCCAGGTTGATGGGGTGGAAAAGCATTATTTACTGGTGGATGTGGTGGAAAAGCATTATTT